>NDXB01007210.1:9198-23083 GCA_002631895.1 Agapornis roseicollis | reverse complement strand
CCACCAATGGACCTCTCCAGGCCCTGCCCCTAGCGGCGACTCAGCCGACAGAGGGGCATGCTGGGAAATGTAGTCCACGTCGCCTCCATCTTGGGGGGGGCCGGCACTGCGACCCCAAAACGGGTCCGGATCCCCCCAGAAAGGGTCCAGATTCCCCCAAAATGGGAGGACCCAAAAGTGAGGACCAAGCTGGAGAGGCCCCAATGCGCATCAATGGCTACTTATGGGGCTGTCCCAGGACCGATCCATTCCCCCCTTATCCTATATCCCAAAGCCTTGTCCATTGGACACTCAGATGCCATCCTGATTCCCAGCCCTTTGGGATGAATCCATGCATCAGGGCGGGTTGTACCTTACGGCCTATAGGGAAGCCTGGAGAGGGGCTTTGGATGCGGGATGGGATGAGAGGAAATGGCTTCCAAGTGGGAATGGGAAGGGTTGGATGGGATCTTGGGAATGAGGAGTTCCTTATGAGGGTGCTGGGACGTTGGAATGGGTTAGGGTTGGAAAAGGATGAGCTTTAAGGGCCCTTGCATCCCAAAGCATGGAATTCCATGGAGCACTGGACACAGGGAAGTGGGGATGGAATGGGAAGGGGAGGAGGGGGTGTCACAAAATCCATAGGGAAGAGCAGGGAGGAGGAGGGCTCAGCATCGGAGGAGGGGACAATCCTTCTCTCCCCACCCCCAGCACCCAGCTCAGCATCCCAGTGCCATGGGAATGTCGGGATCCCAGCTCCTATCCCTGGGATTCACTGCAGCAGGAATGCTCCTCGACCTGGCATGCCTATGGGGTGAGTGGCTCTTCCAGGAGCATCCCAATGGGAAGTGGGGAACAGATGGGACACAGCAGCCTCTGGGAAGGAGGAGGAAGGAGGAGCAGGGAGGCCATTGCCTGGATGCATTCCCGGTGCCGTTGGGAAAGCCTTGGCACCATTCCCAACGGGAACATCAGGATCAGAAATGGCTTTGTTTGTGTTGGCCTCTGCAAAGGTCACAAAGTCCTCAGCTTCCCAGTGCAAACGGGAGCGTTCCATGGATCGGGAATGGGGAGGGAAATGCAAACAGGAGTGTTCCATGGATAGGGATTGGGAAAATGCAAACAGGAACATTCCATAGATTGGGAATGGGAATCGGGAAATGCAAATGGGAGCATTGCATGGATTGGGAATGGGAATAGGCATGGAAACAGGAGCATTGCACAGATTGGGAATGGGAATAGGGAAAAGGCATCTCAAGCCCTTTTCCCTTTGGGAATGGGGATGCAGAGGGTTCCTCTCCTGGACTTGGATTCTCTTTGCCTTAGAGCCAAAGGAGAGGCACATCCATGGCTCACATCCAATCCCAGCCTTGGGAGTGCCCTTACACCTCCCCGCTCTTCCAGGTGCTGCTCTTCCACCTGGATCCCTTCCCTATCCCTCTTCCAGCTCCAGCTGCTTCCCAATGGGTGCCCATCCAATTCGCCCAGGGTCCACACAGCTGCACTGGCCGGGTCAAGGTCTTCCATGGGCACCAATGGGGGACGGTGTGCGATGAGCACTGGGATCTATGCAATGCGGCCATGGTGTGCTGGGAGCTGGGATGCGGCCCAGCCTTCTCCACCCCTGGATCCTGGCACTTCGGGATGGGATCCGGACCCATCTGGTTGGAGGAGGTCAACTGCACCAGGATGGAGGTGGCCCTGTCCTCCTGCAGGAGCAAGGGCTGGAGGAAGAGCAACTGCAACCATGGGGATGCTGGTGTGGTGTGTTCAGGTAATGCCAGGGAAAGGCACTTCCAGCCTTATCCTAGCCCTAGGGCTAGGGAGCACGGGATGCTGGGACCATGTGGCATCATCGCATCCTGGCCCACTGCATCATGGCATTCCCCTGTATCCCTGTAACTCCCTGCAGAGCCATGCAGCATCACCCAGTGCCATCACCCCCACCACATTCCCAATGGGATCGTACCCTTTCTCCTAATCTCCCATGGAAACCAGGGTTACTTCTCAATCCAGGAGACCCAGATAACACTGGGTGAGATGCTGACCTGGCCATCAGACAAGGAAGAGCCATGGGGTCCAGCTCTGGGTCTCCCATCTGGGATGTGGGGCTGGTGGAGCTGTTCCATCCTCAGAATAGGGAGAAATGGGATCTTGGAGCCAATAAGATACATGCACCATTTGGAGAAGGCCTTGGTGCCATGGGGTAGGGGTAGACCTGGCAGCCCTGGGATCTTGATGCTCTCAAAGGTCTTTGTGATCTCCTGAAGCTGAGATGATGCTCTTGAGGGCTCCCCCATGCAGGACCAGCCCTTCTTGGGCTCCTGGATTGCTTTAGAGATGTTCTGCAGGATCTCAAGAGAGTTCCCAGCTTCCCAACAGCCCCATTGTAAAGGAGTAGAAGGGATGTGAGACCATGGTTCACCTCTCAAGCATCCACCTGTCCCGACTGTGGAAACAGCCCCAGCAGAGCCGCATTCCCGGCATTCCTTGCTGCTCACTGCCAGGAATCTCTGCCACTGGCCTGTTTGTTTGCAGACAGGGATCAACGTCCTCGGGTCAATGCAATCCCAAGGTTGCTCCTTCTCCTGTGGGATGAGGTTGGATTCGTTTCCAGGTCAGTTCTTTTTGGAAGACCCCCTTATCCTGGTCTCCAGTCCCAGCTCCACCTCATTTACCTTCCTAAAGGCACCTATCTACAAGACCCATCTTCAGCACCCAGCACTCACCTCCACCCCACAGCACCTATCTCCACCTGACCCTTCCCATTCGGAACAATGCCTGATGTTTGATGTCCCCTTTGGGAAGCTCTGTGTCTCCAGGACACCTTCAACAAGCCACCACAAAGGGATGGGATGGCAGCAGCTCTTCCAGCTTCCCAGCAGCTCAGGACGTGCTTGGGGTGCTGGTTGCACAGGACCCTTTCTCATGATGGATGATGGCCCCCACAATAAAGCCTTTTCCAGCCTTTCCTAACCTGTTTCCTTGCAGTGGATGCTCCATCACCCTCCAAACCCCCACCAGATGGAGCCGATGGCCTTCAGCAGGACTAGGGGTGATGGTTTCAAGCTTAAACAAGGGCGATTTAGATGAGATGTTAGGATGAGCGTGGTGAAGACATTGGGATGGGTTAAATGGAGAAGGTTTGGATACCCCCATCCCAAGGGCTCGGAGCAACCTGTTCCAGCAGAAGGCACCCCATGGCAGGGGGTTGGAGCTGGATGAGCTTGAAGGTCCCTTCCAACACAACCCATTCCATGAGCTTATGAGCTCCCAGTCTAAAGGGTGCCCAAAGTCTTGGGGGCTGACATGGAATCTGCATGTCCGGAAGGCTTTGTTTGCTCATGTTTTCCTGGAACAGCTCTCCCCATTGCGCAAGGCAGGGCCTAGCGTGGCCGCCCATGGGGCATCAGGTCAACCCCTGGAACAGCTCCACGGGAAGTGAAACTCGCAGCTGGGAACAAGGCAGAGAAACAGGAGGGATCCCACTTTGCCCTCCCATTGGCACCCATCCCAGGGGCCAACCCACTCCCAACCTCCAGCCTGCGGCCATGGCCATGCCAGAAGGAATCCATCCCTCATCCCGGAGTGGGACCCAGCGCGGTTGTGGTGGGGCCAAGAGCACTGGGACTCTGCTGCTGATGGCATGGCTATGGGGTGAGTGGTGTTCCCCATCGTTTCTGACCTCCATTTGTGCTCTGTGGGGCAGTTGTGCTCTATGGTACACAGCAGAGGGGCCTATGGGGCTGGGACAGGAGGGTTGGCTTTGGAGGTGGCTCACAAGGGGTTTAGGTGGGGGCAGGAGCTTTCACTTTACTCCATAGCCAAAGGCTTGTGGACCATAAGCAAAGGCTTGTGAGCATTGCAGAAGTGAAGGGAAGCAACTCTGAGCCCTCCTGGACCTTCTCAATCCAAACCAATCCATGGTTTTATGCTTCCATGATCCTCATGCTCACAAAGATCCATGAGGAAGCTGCAGCCTCTTCAGGTCCCTTCCCCACAGCCATGATTTGCTGAAGGATGGGGATGAGCTTTGTTGATTAACAGCATCCTGTAGATGCTCCATCAATGTCAACCCTTTGGAAGGGGTTAAGGGTGGGCTCAGGGCTCTGCTCAAGCTCCGATGTTGGATTTGGGACAACCTTCTCGGGGCTGGTTCCCATTCCCAAGGGCACAAGGAGGAGCAGTCCCCTTCAGATGGGGTTTGGAGGGAGCAGAATGTGATGGAGAGCATCTAAGTTGCATCTCATTCACCAATGATGGGGCAATGCTTTCCAGATACATGCTATGGAGTCCCTCAGCTCTGAAGTCACCGCAGGGTTGGGTTCTTGCTTGGTGCCTTGCAAGGACACTTCTGAGCTCTTCAGAAGCCCTTCTCCATGGGGAAGAGCTTGGGGACATGGGGTCAATGAGGTCAATGGGACCCAATGGGATATAGAGAAGACCTTGGGGACAAGACTGACATGGAGACAATGGGGTCAAAAGGGACCCAATGGGACATGGGGTCAATGGCACCCAATGGAACATGGAGAAGAGCTTGGGGATGTGGGGTCAATGGGGACATGGAGGCAATACGTATATATGTATGTATATATATATATCCTGTGCTATAAAGCTCTGTCTTTGCTGCTGGATGCATGCATCAGGACATGGAGAAGCTCAAGGAGCCACAGAAGAAGGCTCCTTAACGGGAGACTTTAGAGCCAGTGGACACACAAGGTCCCTGCCCCATGACCTGGGGTCCCTTTGGGCTGCAGGAACACCCTGATTTTGGGATGAATGCATCACAATGAAGGGTTCTTCCTTAGGCCATCCCATGCTAAGCCCTGCTTGCCTTGGAGCTGCTGATGAGGGCAGCATCTCCATGGAGATGCCACTATTGCAGCGTTGCCTTTTCTCTCTTCCCCTTCCTGGTCCACCCAGGAAGCTCAGTTCCCTTTGCGGCCTCTTCCCAAAACTCGGGTTCTTGGAATCCAAGTGATGATCCCAGAGCCCATTTTTCTGAATGAGCCCTTCTGCGTACATCCCTGTCCAAGCAGGGATGATGAGGGCTGGGAATAAGGCACCTGGATCCAGGCATTGGAGTGAAGGAGATGCTCTGAGAGCTGGGCTGGGGCAGCCTGGAGAAGAGAAGGCTGCTTAAGGGGAGAGCTTAGAGCAGCTCCAGTGCCTAAAGGGGCTCCAGAAAAGCTGGAGAGGGGCTTGGGACAAGGGATTTAGGGATGGGATGAAGAGAAGCATCTTGGGTTGAGCAGAGAAGCTGGGGCTGCCCCATCCCTGGCAGCGTCCAAGGCCAGGTTGGATGGGGCTTGGAGCAACCTGCTGTAGTGGGGGGTACCCATGGCAGGGGGTTGGAACTGGATGAACTTGAAGGTCCCTTCCAACCCAAACTATACCATGAGTCTGTGACCTTTTGTGCTCCTGGGGTTTAGATGCAGAGATGGCTTCAGTTGATTTCTGAGTTGACTTCAGTTGACATCTGAGATGCCCAGGGCAGGGCCGGGCTGGCCAATGCCACCTCTCACATCCCTTTAGGATGTCAGGAGCCATTCCAAACCAACCCCATCCACCCCACTAAATGTCACCTTCTGCTTCCTCCCCATCCCTTGTCTCCAGGCACATCCAGTGAGAGCCCGGCGGGGTCCCTTCGCTTGGAAGGAGGTCCCAGCCGCTGTGCTGGGCGTGTGGAGGTGCTGTACAATGGGACCTGGGGCACAGTGTGTGACGATGGATGGAGCTTCCACGACGGCCAGGTCGTATGCCGGGAGCTGGGCTGTGGGACAGTGCTGTCAGTGGCACCAGGATCTCGCTACGGAGAAGGGAAGGGGCAGATCTGGTTGGATGAAGTCAACTGCACTGGGGAGGAAAAGGTGCTGTCGGAATGCCAAGCCAGGCCATGGGGAGAACACAACTGCAACCACATTGAGGACGCCAGCGTTGAGTGCTCAGGTACCCATCCAGCTGCACACATCTGCATCCCAGCATCCATCCTGCGGGATGCACATCCCCTCCCCAACCTTCTTCCCCCTCCCAGATTCCATTGTGGCCACGCTGGGCACCCTCCAGTTGGTCAACGGCCTCGACCGCTGTGCCGGGAGGGTGGAGGTGCTGCATGAGCACATGTGGGGCACAGTGTGCGATGATGGATGGGATCTGCTGGATGCAGCCGTGGTGTGCCGGCAGCTCGGCTGCGGCACGGCATTGGCAGCCACCCATGGGGCTCACTTTGGAAGGGGCCACGATCCCATCTGGTTGGATGAGGTCAACTGCACCGGCACTGAGGACACGCTCACCGACTGCTGGGCCAGCGCGTGGGGCAACAACAACTGCTTCCATGGGGAGGATGCTGGGGTGGTGTGTTCAGGTAACGTTCCTCGAGGTGCAAAGAGGGGCCATTGACAACTCTCTGTTGCTTTGCAGTCATGGAATCATGGAATGGGTTGGGTTGGAAGAGCATGGATTCACTCTAGATATAAGGAAACTCTTCCCTGTAAGGGTGCTGAGGCACTGGTACAAGGTGCTCAGAGAAGCTGGGGCTGCCCCATTCTTGGCAGTGTTCAAAGTCCTTCCAACGCAGCCTTTCTATGGTTCTATAGATGACCTCCAAAGGCCCCTTCCATCCCAACCCGTTCTATGGTTCTACAGATGGCCCCTTCCAACCCAATCCAGCCCATGTGGTTCTGTAGATGACCTCCAAAGGTCCCTTCCAACCCAACCCGTTCCATGGCTCTATAACGTGTCTTTGCAATACATTGTCTATGCAATAAAGCCCCTTTACAAAGCCACCCCTTTTGAGGACCAAAGCCACCCACTTTCAAGAGGACCCTGAGCACTGTGGGCTCTTGGTCCCCATCCTGTTCTCTCCCCACCCATGGATGATGCCCAGGCTGGAGCTGGGGCTCTCCTTTATGTACCTTGGCAGGTTCAGCGACATCGGTGGCCACGGAGCTGCGCTTGGCCAATGGCTCGACGCGGTGTGACGGCAGAGTGGAGGTGCCCCACCACGGCTCCTGGGCATCCCTATGTGATGAAGACTGGGGTCTGGCTGAGGCACGGGTGCTGTGCAGGCAGCTGGGCTGTGGGACGGCGCTGGTGGCACCTGCCAAGTCACGTTCTGGCCATGGAGGTGGCCAACTGTGGCCCAACCGTGTGAGCTGCATGGGCACCGAGAGCAGCCTCTCCATGTGCAAGGTGCAGGCCCGGGGCAATGGTTCTTGTCTCCATGGCAGAGAAGCTGTTGTGGTATGCTCAGGTAACCCCCTTGGGTGTGATACAGCACAAGGGGTGGCGATCACCTAGGTCTTCTGCCTCCATAAGCCATGGGTGTTCCCATTAGAGAGTGTCTGGGTGCTGAGGAATGGGGTGCATCCACCTGGAGGGCTTGGTCCTGGTGCCAGAGGGTGGGATGGAAACATGGGGAATATCCATCTGGAACATGGGAACATGGATATCCATGGCTTCCTATCCATCCATAGGAACATGGGGAATATCCATCTGGGAATAATTGCTGCATAGGCATTCCCAGATGGATGTTCCCCATATTCCTATGGGAGGGGCTGGAGCATCTCCTATACAAAGGCTGAGAAAAGTGGGGCTGGAGAAGACCTTGGAGCAGCTTCCAGTGTCTGAAGGGGGCCTACAAGGATGCTCTTCATCAGGGACTGGAGTGATAGGACAAGAGTGATTGGTTTAAGCTTAAACAGGGGAGAGATACATTGGAGATAGGGAAGTTCTTCCCTAGAAGGGTGATGGGGAACTGGAATGGGTTGATGAGGAGCTCATAGATCCATGAAAGAGGCTGTTAGCATGGATTGGATGGATGGATAGCATGGACAATGGGTGATGGGTTCACTTAAAGAGGGGTGATGCAGGTTGGACATAATGGAGTTGTTCCCTGGGAGGGTGGTGGGACACTGGGATGGGTTGAAGGGAGAAGCTGTGGTTGCCCCATTCCTGGCAGTGTTCAAGGCCAGGTTGGACACAGGGGCTTGGAGCAACCTGCTCTAGTGGAAGGGGTCCCTGGGTTGGCACTGGATGAGCTTTCAGGTCCCTTCCAACCCAACCCATTCCATGATTCCATCTCTCAACCCAGCCCATTCCATGATCCCATCTCTCAACCCAACCCATTCCATGATTCCATCTCTCAACCCAGCCCATTCCATGATCCCATCTCTCAACCCAACCCATTCCATGATTCCATCTCTCAACCCAGCCCATTCCATGATTCCATCTCTCAACCCAGCCCATTCCATGATCCCATCTCTCAACCCAGCCCATTCCATGATCCCATGTCTCAACCCAGCTCATTCCATTTCTCGACCCAACCCGTTCCATGATCCCGTATCATAACCCAGCCCATTCCATGATTCCATCTCTCAACCCAGCCCATTCCATGATCCCATGTCTCAACCCAGCTCATTCCATTTCTCGACCCAACCCGTTCCATGATCCCGTATCATAACCCAGCCCATTCCATGATTCCATCTCTCAACCCAGCCCATTCCATGATCCCATATCTCACTCCAGGCAATTCAGAGGGTGATCAGGTCCGGTTGGTGAACTATGGCAGCCGCTGTGCTGGCAGGGTAGAGATATACCACAACCAGCAATGGGGCACCGTGTGCGATGACAACTGGGACCTGGTGGACGCCGAGGTTGTGTGCCGGCAGCTGGACTGTGGCCGAGCACTCTCGGCCCCTGGTAGAGGTCAATTTGGCCGTGGGAGCGGCACCATCTGGATGGATGAAACCAATTGCACCGGCACCGAGAGCGCATTGTCCTCCTGCCCGGCCCGGCCCTGGGGTACTGGTAACTGCTACCATGGCGAAGATGCTGGTGTGGTTTGCTCAGGTGAGGACTTCACCATTGGCATTGCTCCATGCATGATGGAGGGATGGAATGGGGGGTTTGATGGCAGGTTTGCACCCAGTGGGGTTCTTGAGCATCCTCAATGGTCCCATCCATGAGGAGAAACCATGTGCTGATTGCCTGGATAGATCCATAAGGTTCTTTTCATCCATGGATTCCTCACTGGACAAAGAACAGAGCCCAGCATGTTGGGGTGAATGGTGTCACATCTCATTGGTGACCCAGCACCAGATGTGTCTGTGCTGGGGCCAGTTCTGTTGCATCTCTTTGCCAATGATCCAGATGAGGACATTGAGGGAGGTGACACCAGGTTGGGTGGGAATGTTGGAAGCTCTACAGAGGGATCTGGACACGCTGGATCCATGGGATGAGGTTGAACAAGGCAACATGCTGGGTCCTGAGCTTGGACAACCTCATACAACATGGGTCAATCCTGTGGTTGGACTCAATGATCTTAAAGGTCTTTTCCAACCTGGTTGATCCTATCCCGCTATGATTTAAGGCCATGGGAGGCATTCCCACAGGAAATTTGCTCTTTCAAAGCAACATGCCTGGAGAGCAATTCCTGCAGGAATGGGGTCCAGGAGGATACAGGACCAATATGGACCCTCTGGTGCAGGGTGCTCACCCCTCCTCTTTTCCCATCCCCTGAGGCTTTCGGCAGTTAGAGCTGGGAGCAGAATTCCAATGGGATCAGCACAGCTGCAGGCCTTTCTGATTGATTCCCTTGGGTGTCTGCAGATTCCCTGATCCCGGAGCCCGCTTCCATCCGCCTGGCCAACGCTTCACACCACTGCGCCGGTAGAGTCGAGGTGCTCCATGGGGAGCACTGGGGAGCTGTCTGTAACCAGGGCTGGGATCAACAGGATGCCGAGGTCGTGTGCCAGGAACTGGGATGTGGGACAGCACTGCCAGCATCGGAGGGAGCGGACTTCGGCACTGGGCCCCTGCAAGTGAGCCTGGAGAACGTGAGGTGCCAGGGCACGGAGCTGAGCCTCAGGGAATGCCCGGCGGGACACGGGAGCTGTGAGCACGGGAAGCGCGCCGGCGTGGTGTGCTCCGGTGGGTGGCATCCCAGCATCAGCCATGGGGAGGCACCAGGGGTGTCCCCATTCCCATTTGGGAGCAAGGGGTCTTTGGGACAGGTAGCCCCAAACCCACTGAGATGTGTTCCCATGGATGGGGATGAGATAAAACATCTCCATGGATGGGCATCTCCATGGATGGGGAAGAGATGAAGTGTATCCATGGATGGGGATGAAATGAAGTAGGTCCATGGATGGGAACGAGATGAAGTATGTGTGGGATAGGTAGGGATGAGACGAAGTGTATCCATGGATGAGGAAGAGATGAAGTGTATTCGTGGATGGCGATGAAACGAAGTGTATCCATGAATTGGCATGAGATGAAGTGTGTCCATGGATGGGGATAAGATGAAGTGTGTCCATGGATGGGAATAAGATGAAGTGTGTCCATGGATGGGGATGAGATTAAGTGGGTCCTTGGATCGGCATGAGAGGAACTGTATCCATGGATGGGCATCTCCATGGATGGGGCTGAGACACCATGTGTCCAGAACCAACACAACCACTCCGCACCCTCCATGCCCAAAGCCCCTCATCCTGTGTCCATGGCTTCTTCCACACGTCCCTCCTCTTCCCCCCTTCCTCCTGGCTGCTCTGACCACATCCTTCCCCTCCCATAGGCTCCATCGTATCCAGCTTTGCTCCAGTCCGTCTGGTGAATGGCTCCAGCCGCTGCTCTGGAAGGGTCGAGGTGCTCCACGCTGGGCAGTGGGGGACGGTGTGTGATGATGGCTGGGACCTCCTGGATGCCAAGGTGCTGTGTCGGCAGCTGGGCTGTGGCACAGCAGTGCTGGCCCCACACCGCGCTCACTATGGCCAGGGCCAGGGCCCCATCTGGCTCGACGCCGTGCGCTGCACCGGCACTGAGGCGGCGCTCTCCGAGTGCAGGTCCAAGGGCTGGGGCACCCATGGGTGTGAGCATGGGGAGGACGCCAGCGTCATCTGCTCAGGTAAGGACCCTGCGTCATGGTACCCGTTGGAACGGGCCTCGTGGTCAGGGAGGCCTCTGGATGGAACCCATGAGATTCCATCTCACATCCCTTATCTCCTGTTCAGAGCTGCAGGAACCCATGAGATTCCATCTCACGTCCCTTATCTCCTGTTCAGAGCTGCAGGAACCCATGAGATTCCATCTCACATCCCTTATCTCCTGTTCAGAGCTGCAGGAACCCATGAGATTCCATCTCACATCCGTTATCTCCTCCTAAGGGCTGCAGGAACCCATGAGATTCCATCTCACATCCCTTATCTCCTGTTCAGAGCTGCAGGAACCCATGAGATTCCATCTCCCATCTCAGGTTCCTTAATACCAGGGTGGACTTCACTTATTATCTGGCTGTCCCTGCCACAGCCAGTGTTGAGCTCAGTCGCCCCAAGCATGGGATGGTAGAACCTCATCCTGGTTGGAATTGGGCTAAGAGATTGTATAGAGAAGCCCTTTCTCTTTGGGATGAGGTATCCCAGGAGTCCCAAATGAC
Organism: Agapornis roseicollis; assembly: GCA_002631895.1. Classification (NCBI taxonomy): domain Eukaryota; kingdom Metazoa; phylum Chordata; class Aves; order Psittaciformes; family Psittacidae; genus Agapornis; species Agapornis roseicollis. The sequence continues at coordinate 11,673 of NDXB01007210.1, read as the reverse complement.
ACAAGGATGTCCACATCTTGGTGATTGGACCCTGCCCATGGTGTCTGCTTTAGGAAGGCTCCCAATCTATGGTTCTATGACTATGGCCAAGCCCATGCAACCAACACTTGGGTACCACTTGGGCCAGCTCAAAGGAAGAGCATCCATGACCCATAAGAGCATCCTTGACCTGCTCAAGTCACTGCTGTGGGTTCCATGGGGCAGAAGGCATCTCCTTAACCCCTGTTTCCTCTGGGATGCTTTAGGATCGGGAATCTCCGACCTTGCAAACCTCCGCTTGGTGAACAGCTCCGATCCATGCTCCGGAAGGGTTGAAGTATTCCATGAGCAGCGCTGGGGTGGGATCTGCTCTGATGGCTGGGACCTGGCTGAAGCCCATGTGGTGTGCCAGCAGCTTGGCTGCGGGACAGCGCACATGGCACTGGGATCCCCCGAATTCGGAATAGGAGATGGCTTCCTCTGGGTGGATGCTGTGGAATGCTCTGGGGTGGAGGGAGCCCTCCTGGAATGCCGGCTGAAGCTGTGGGGTGAGGAGAGCTGCAGGTCCAAGGCCCACGCCGCCATCGTGTGCTCCGCATCTGTAGGTCAGTGTCAGCATCCACCCCCATTAGGGAGCAATGAGGTGGTTCCCATCCCTAGGGAAAGTGCTTGGAAAACCCTCACAATTCCCAGGAATCCCAAGCCTATGGAATGGTGAAGCAGCATTCTGCTGCTACCCCCTGTGCATTTGGAGTTCTTTATCCATCTAGTCCTTGGGGTGTCCCTTCTCTTCACCATAATGGTGCCTCCTTGCCCCCATGAGGATATTCCCATCATGGAGCAACGTTTCTCCATGAGAACAACCTGCCATTGGAATTACATCCCCAGGGATGTGGTAACTCTCCAGCACTGGATTTGGCTGGACAGGGTGCTGGGACATCCAATCTAGGTCATGTTTTTCCTGGAAAGGTTGGACCAACTGATCCTTGAGGTCCCTTCCAACCTGGGATTCCATGATCCCACCATCTATTGGGTATGGTCCTCATAGGCTTGATCCCAGTGGGAAAACCCACAGGGTGCTGGTGGAGCCCTTGCAAGATGCCTTTATAATGAGAGGTCCCATTGCATGGCCAACATTATCCTTCTGCTCCTAGACATCGACCCAAGGAGCTCGGAAGCCCTGCGCTTGGTGAATGGTCCCCACCGCTGTGCTGGGAGGGTGGAAGTGTTCCATAGCCATCAATGGGGCACCATCTGCGACGACGGATGGGATCTGCTGGATGCGGCTGTGGTGTGCAGGCAACTGGGCTGTGGGGCAGCCCTGTCTGCTCCGGGGCTCTCTGGCTTCGGGCAAGGATCCGGCCCCATTTGGTTGGATGGGGTGAGCTGCCTTGGGACAGAAGCCACCATCGCCGAATGCCCGGGCAAGCCATGGGGACAACACACGTGTAACCATGTGGAAGATGCCAGCGTCGTGTGTGCAGGTGATGCTCAGCGTGAGGTTTGTGCTTGGGATGCAGCAAGTGGAGGGATGCGATTCATCCCCCTCTCCTCAACCCTCAATACAAGGAGAAAGTCCAGTGGAGGCCACCAGGATGATCAGGGCTCTGAAGCATCTCTTATGGGTGCAGCAGATGCTTCCACAGGCTAGGATAGGGTCAACCAGAAGGTCCAAGAAGAGCATTCCAGTCTGTATCAGTATGGCCAGAAGGACCAGGGAAGTCGAGCACAAATGTGATGGGGAATGGCTGAGGGAGCTTAGGCTGGAGAAGGGAGGATGGAGCCAGGAGGGGAATGGGCTCTGCTCCCGAGGGATGGGACAGGAGGAAATGGCCTCAAGCTGCACCAGGGGAGGTTTGAATGGAGATAAGGAACCCCAAAGGGAACAGTGTTGGAATCACCCTCCCTGCAAGTACAAGCATTCACCCCCCTCAGTGCCATGGGTTAGTGGTGGCCTTGGCAGTGCAGCGGTTGGACCAGATGCTCTTAAAGCTCTTTCAACCCAGTTGATTCCATAGGCACATCCCTAACAATACCCATTCCCTGTTGATTCCAAGGCTCAGGCGTCGCCAGCAGCCCCCGGCTCCGCCTGGTGGGAGGTTTGAGTGAATGCTCCGGGAGGGTTGAGGTGTTTTACGCCAACAAATGGGGCACGATCTGCGATGACAACTGGGACCTGCAGGATGCGGCCGTCGTGTGCAGGGTGCTGGGCTGCGGCGCTGCCACGCTGGCCCCCGGCTCCGCTCGCTTCGGGTGGGGAAGCGGCCCCATCTGGTTGGACAACGTGGGCTGCACCGGGCAGGAGACCGACTTCTTCCAGTGCCCGGCCAAGACGTGGGGCATCCACAACTGCCACCATGGGGAGGATGCTGGTGTGGTGTGCGGAGGTGAGAGGTGGGGATGGGGGGTAAAGGAACATCTTTATGTGGTACCCACCAATGGGCAGCCCTTGAGAGGATGCTGGGGATGGGGGGGGGGGGGAGAGGAAGCATTTTC
>NDXB01007208.1:46584-63246 GCA_002631895.1 Agapornis roseicollis | reverse complement strand
ACTGCAGCCAGCTCATGTTCATGTTCTCATCAACCACCACCCCCAAGTCCTTCTCTGCAGGGCCAGTGACGAGTGGTGTCCCTCAGGGATTGGTGTTGGGACCGATCTTGTTTATCATCTTTGTCGCTGACATGGACAGTGGGATTGAGTGCACCCTCAGCAAGTTTACCGATGACACCAAGCTGTGTGGTTTGGTGGATAAGCTGGAGGGAAGGAATGCCATCCAGAGGGACCTTGACACGCTTGTGAGGTGGGCTGATGCCAACCTCATGAAGTTTAACCATGCCAAGTGCAAGGTCCTACACCTGGGTCGGAGCAATCCCAGGCACAGCTACAGGTTGGGCAAAGATGAGAGCAGCCCTCTGTTAATAAGGGACAGATGGCAGGACAGTGGCCCTGACATAAAGTCACCTCTGTTGCTGTGGCCACCCTCTTGAAGAGCCTTACACCTTCAGAAGGAAAGTAATTGCCACTGGCATTCCTGCCTGTAGGAAGGCAAGGGTGGTTGCTGCAAAGCAAGAACTCATCCTGCTCTCTTCTCCCAATGACTGTACAGGCTCGTTTTTGCTGCCCTGGCCCTCTCAAACAGAGAGCTGTGAAGAAAGCACACTTTAAAAGCCAACCTGCAGAGACTGACACCATCTGCTGTTAGCTTCAGGGAATTATCCATGCCAAGTCTGTAGCAATGTGCATGGGGTCTGGAGCAGACCCAGCCAGCACCAACCCTGAGCAAATACATGCTGTCACACCCCAGCATCACAGATCCCAGTGGCAGATGCTACAGACTGAGGTCTTGTGGTGTCCTTAAAAGTGGTGGCCCCTAAGGAAAGCCGAAGTTACAACCACTTCCATTTTCTGGAGGCACACACTGAGGGACTGGACCACTCCAGCAAGTGCCAAGCATCTCCTGACAGAGCCAGGAGAACAGGTTCAGCAGCTCCCTGGAAAAACCCAAGAATCCCCATGAAATGAAACACAGACATGCAAATCTGATGTGCAGACAGGAACTTCAAGGTGCAACTGTACATTCACGTCTGTCCCACGTACCTTCAGGCTATGGCCATGGGACAGCCATGTTAATAACTGCCCGTGGGACCCCAGGACACAGTGTCCCAGGGAGAGGGTTAGGTCTCCCCGGGAAGAAGCAGGATATCGCAGCAGCCACCTTTCCCCTGGCAAGCTACTGCCGACCTCCACGAGAGGGCTTTGCTGCGCAAGTAAAAGAAGTAAGAGAAGCTCCATTTACAACCTGCTTCCAGTTCTGTCGTGTCTTTTCCCCACATCTTCTCACTGAGGGCTTATCAGGCAGCAGTGGGACACAGTCCCCAAGGATTACACCCAAAGGCAATACTCATATTGCATTCGAATTGGAATTGGACAGCATTGGAAACAGCCACCTTTTTTATTTCCTGAAGCCTCTCTTTCCCAGGTGAACTGCATCCGGGGGGACTGAGCCAACTGTCTCAGGGTATTCTAGCACCAAACCTGTCCTGAAAGCAAGATGCAGCCTTCAGCACTAATGCACCCGCTTGTGAAATGAGCCAGCCAACACATTTTGGGAGGCACCCTGGGCTGTCACCTGTAATCCCTCCCATCAGAGCCGAGGCTTTGAAGCACAACTGATGACAGACGGGGCAGTGTCCTTGTTCCCACACGCACATCCCCAGAGATAAGCGCCTGTAGGACTGCCACCGTGGGAACTCACACGGCAGAAGAGGAGCAGGAGAGAGGAAGATGAATCTTCTGTCCCTGGCATGACCAAAGTATCCACCCTGATTTTGTGCATGCTCATGCTGGTCTTTAGCAGGAGACACAAATCATGGTGTAGGTACTCCTAGGTACAAGTTGCAGGCTACCATCTCTGGTAAAAGACAACAGCACACCACACATCACCAGCCCTTACAGACACAAACCCCTCCTGTCTGAACAGATGCACTGATGAAGCTGGTTTTGGGTAGCACTGCCTTAACTGAAGACCTCCCAGGAGCAGGTCCCTGACTGTCAATGACCCCAAAGCAGTGGGACTTGGGGTAGGGCAGCCCCTTAATCTCATGGGGTTTGACTCCCACAAGGGTGAAGCTTGGCCATCCCTTACCAAACAATCTCCAGGCTCACTTGAGGGTGAGAGAAGCACATCATCTCTCAAGGTCACTTCCAGCCTCCTAGCCCCCTGATCTAACAAGAAGCAATGCACAGCCGGGCTGGCAGGAGCCGCAGGGGGACACAGCGGCTGCTTCTGTGCACCAGCTGCTTCCTCTGAAAAGAGTGCTGGAGTGAGCCCCAGCTGAGCACACGGCCACCCTCCCCACCTCCTCCTGGTGCTCAGGAGTTTCTCCCCACCTGGAAAGCTCTGTCTGTCCATGGCACCAGGACGTCCAAATCTCCCGTGACCAAGGATCATGCTGCCACAAGCACAAACCTGTGGTGACTCCCAGCTCAGGTCTCCCAGGGAGTTGAGCTGCCCTGCCACCAGCCTCCAATCTGGTGGTGGCAAGGGGTGACCCAAACCACTCCACTGCCTGATGCCTTGTCACTGGCAGCATGTGCCTGCTATAAAGGATAGACTTTACTCAGGTTTGTCCATCTGCTGCCAGCAGCCCACCCAGTGCTCTCCACTAATACCATCTAGCAGAAGGGGATGTCTGTATCCCAGTGTGGGGCGTGGGAAAGTGCATGGCTGCGAGGCACTGGGGTGGCCTGGGATGGGACCAGCCTCACTGCCATAGCAGGCTTTGGATCAGAGCCTGGCTTCATGCTCAGCTCACCAGGCAGCACACACCAGTTTAGAGCTGCTCCCCCTTTCCCAGGGAGGGCTGTGGAGACTCAAGGGATGGCTCCTTCCTCCTGCTCAGACATGACTCCCTCCCAGGAAAACATCTCCTGGTGGTCTGCCAGCACCAGTCAGCCCCATACCACCACTCTGAACCCTGGGCAGCCAGGCCCTCCCCACCTGGCCACAGACCAGGGACATCACATCACACTGTCCTGAGCTGAACGCAAATGCTCACTCTATTGCCCTTTTCAGGGAGGGAATTGTGGCAAGTCCAGTGCACTGCCGGAGCCAAAGAAGAACAAGGTCAAGTGAGAGGTGTGCATGGCCCTGGCCACCTCCCTGCAAAGTGGTTCTTTAACACAAAATGCATCACTTCCCCCTGGAAAACCTTGGAAAGGAGGCTGGGAGAAATTCAACCTGCAAAGGGGTAACCAGCACTATCCTTTAGAGATGATGCTCCAAGAAAGGATGGGAGAACAAAGCTAGGAATATCCAGCGGGGATTTTACCCAGCTCCTCCTGACAGCCAGTATTCATATCCCTCTGATATTTGCTTTCTGGTAACACAAAAGCCACAGGGAAAGGCCACTCTCACCCACAGTGATTAAATAAGTGGCACTTCTGTTTGCCAATGGGCACTGCCACCAGCCCTCAACAAGCACTGGAGCTGGAAAAGGGAGCGTGGCTCCACCAGCCCTGCACAGGGTAAATCCCAGCTTGAAAACACCAGTGAGTGTTTTGCAACATTCCCCAGCCAGCTGCACCACACCACAGGGAAGAAAAGCCCCAGTTCCCTTCCTGCCCATCCTTCTGTCCCTCCTGCTTTCCCATGGGAGCTGTGCCTTCCTCCGGATGCAACTCCTCCCAGCCTCTCCACCATGCCAAAGGCCCATAGAGTCAAATATTCAACCCTTGAGCAAACAGGGCTGTGAATGGGCAGCAGTGAGCTGCTGGAGTGGGCTCTGCCCTCCGCTGCAAGCCCTGTCCTTGGGGCTGCCAATGTGCTCAGCCCTGGGTCAGGGCAAGATTTGGGTCTGGAGGTCTCACCCTCACCCCAAAGAGGTGCCCCTCCACATCCCCTATCCCCACAGGACTGTGGCTGCCTGTTGATGTTGCTGCCCTGGGCTGGTATTGCATGAGAAAACACATAAATTCTTCCTGCCTTGAAAAATAGCAGCCCCATTGCCATGGAGACATAACCCTGAGCTGCTCCAGTGGCCCCCTCTAACCAGCCAAGGCAAGGCAGGGATGCTTGCTAAGCCAGCACTGCACCACAGCAGAAACCTGCCTCCTCCCCTTGCTCCCAGCTTGGCACTTCCATCGCCTCATGTTCCCACCATCTCAGCATGGCAAGTGATGGAGGGAGCTGGGATGCAGGACCACATGCACCAGCAAAGTCCACCTGCCTGTGCTGCTCCATGCCTGAGCTTGCAGGAGTAAACCTGGAAACTGGATGGGATGAGGCCAGCAGGGATTTCTCTGCTTCCTACTGTCAAACTAGCTGCTATTATGCCCCTCTTTTCTAGTGATACTTCAGCCATACTCTGGCTGGGAGCCCAGCTCCATGAGGAATGGTGTGAGGGGAGGCTGCTGCTGCGGGGTTGCCTGTGCCATGCTGCTCACATCCATCTATTTGCTCCAGGAGGGGAGCAGGGCACCATGGCATGCAGACCCCCCACTCAGAGCCAAGGAGAGCAGGCACCCACCCACAGGACTCCCACAGCCCAAACTTGGCGTGGTACTGAGGCTCCCACCCCTGCACCCCTTCTTCCAGCCCTCACTCCCCTTTCTAGCCTTTTCCAGCCCATCCTCCAGTTTTCCAAGCAAGCTGTGTCCTTCCTGCCCTTCATGGCAGGGCTGGCATGCCCCATCCGCCCAGCCAGCCATTTATTTCTCCATTTCCCTTCCTGTTCTACTTCCCCCACAGGCTCCCTCCCTGCCCCACACCTCTGGCTTCCATCCCACTCTGCCTGACCCAGGGCTGCTGAGCTGTGCTGGCAGGGTGAAGCCCATGGCTTGCCAAAGCAAACAGCAGCAGGAGGAGGGTGGCCAAGGCCAGAGCAGGCAAAGGGCAGAGTCCACCAGCAGACCATGCCTTGCTGCTCCAGGGCAGGGAGGTTCTCCTGGCTTTGTAAATGCTCTGACTTGGCCCCATGCACCCTGGAGCATGGCAGGCAATGTGTGGTGGAGGCAACACCTTAGCTGAGCAGAGCTCCGGGGATGCTGAGTGGCAGGTTGGGGGGCGAGCACCCTCTGTGGTTTTCCATGTGTGGGTCTGAGCTTCATGGGGTCCTGGAGGCCAAGGGAAAGTAGATCCAGGGCTTGAGTCTCCTGCAAACAATTTATAGTGAGGTCTTTTCCTCCCACTCTGCTTGCTGCCAGGAAAAGCAGCAGGAAAATATTTCCCTGGGAATTGTTTTTGTTCCTTCCTCTGTGTCTGTATGCATGAAGCTCTCCTCCGCCTTGGATATGCCTCAACCTTTCCCGAGGCTCAGATTAATCCCCTGCACCACCAGGGATGACAGCTGAGGTCAGACGCTGTCAGCATAGGTGAGGAGGAGGAGGAAGAGACCTTTCCCCTAGGAAACCACACATGTTCCCAACCAGAGCAGTGAGCATGAACAACAGGCAGGCCTGCCTGCTTCTCCCAAGCTGGAGGTCACCCTGCAAAGCCACAAAACACGGAAGCATCCCACACAGGAGGGGAGCTCGCTTCTGACAGTGCCAGAACACAGCAGAACCTAAAGCCTGTGCTCCACACAGGTACCCAAAAACAGGTCAGCAGCAGCCAGTACCTCCACTTCTCCACCAGCCTGGGAAAGGTCTGGATGTCTTCCTTGGCTGTTGCTGCAGGAAAGGGAGAAAAGATGAATCACACCCCTTGCCTTCACCAGAGAAGCAAGCCCTGAAGGCTGGGCTGGGCCACAAGAGCCGGTCAGTCATGATGCAGCTGCCTGCAGGCAGGTCTCAGCGCTCCACTGCCCACCCAGCAGGGAAGCTGGGATGCAAGGAAGGTGAGGAAACTGGGATGGCAGGAGAGTGCCTTCCCACAAAGCCAGTCCCTTGGAGAGCAAAGTGCTCAATGCCGTCCCTGAGCACGCAGGACAAGGTCAGGAGAGCTCAGCTCCAGCAAACGATGCTCTACAGCCCCTGCCCAGGCAACTTACCTAGCCCTCATCCGGTTTTCCCCTCTACCTTGCGTGACTACCTGGGAAATACATGATGACCATTTGCCTGTAGCTCTAAGCCCTTCCCTCCCGCTCTCCCCAGGCTCCATCACCAACAAATCACCCCACTGGGAGAGTGGGCCAGAGGGAACCGGAGGCACAAACCCTCAAACAGAGCTTTTTTTTCCCCCTCCACCCCGCTCCCCCTAGCAGCTCTGCATTTTATTACCGCAGCCAGGCCAGCGCTTGCCCAGCTGGGGAGAAGAAGGGGAGGGGGAGCCCTGCGGGGTTTGCACGCTGGGAGCAGAAATCACAACCAGAAGACCAGGAGAACAAAATTGTTCGTGTTTGTCACCATATCCCAACACTCGCTTCATGCTGACCCTGCCTCCAGGACCTGTACTGGCCTGGAATAGCTCTCCTCCATTGTGGTCCCTCCATGCCAAGGGAGTTCCAGGCACCTTCCAGCCAGCTTCTCCCACCACCAGCCATCCCCTCAGCGCTGAGCCCCCTCTCTGCCCTGCTTTAGCCTGGCAAAAGCGCTTGGACGCTCCTTGGAAGAAACCCCGCGGCTTTTTGTGAGCCTGGCCAGCTGGCTTAGCCCTGCCAGCAAGCTTCGGTGCCTTCCCTCTGCTTCCCTTTGCCACCCCTTGGGATGGGAGCACCCTGCCCAGGGAAAAACCGAGCCTGTCCCTGCCCAGGGAGAGCAGCGACAAGCCCCCACTCTCCTGCAAGTGCTGCCCAGCCCGCAGGGGACCGGGTAGGGGGCTCCCTCCACCCACCCTAGATATATATTGGCAGAGCACCGCCACAAGCACAGTACATTGGAGACAGATGCAAGCCCTGCAGCGGCGTGAACGCAGGCAGGGATCCAGACGTGCCTCATCAGCCTTCTGAGCCATCATTTAAGCAAGAAGTCCTGTGACACAAGGCTTCTGCACTTCTCCCTCCCTCCCAAAACCCCCTGCCCTGGGGCTTAGACCTTGGCAAAGCATGCGCCCCCAGGGCTGCTCCGGTGCCTCCAGCTCCGAGGCAGGAGAGGCCCCATCAGGCACAGCCCCACAGCGCTGGCCTGCCTCCCTCCTCCCTCCCAGCAGCTCTCCGGATTCCTGAGCGCTGACACAGGATGCTGCAGCAATGAGTGTGCGGGGCCTTCCTCCCCTTCCCCTGCCCCCGGGCAGGCGGGACGGGCGGTAATACTGGGTCACAGCAAGCCAGGAGGGAGCATCCGGAGTGAAATCTGGAGCCTCTTGTGAGCCCCGACCCCTCCCAGCCTGGCAGGCTTCCTCTCGCTGGCGCCGGTCCTGGCGCACATGTACAGCCGGCCGTATCTTTAACGGCCGAGGCGACTCACAACATTAACAATCGGCAACAGCCAGTTCTAAATCATTCGCTGTCTCCGGAAGGTATCCCTGATGGGAGATACTGCTCATCCACCCCACAGTTACTCTGTGCCGATTACAGCAGGAAAAAAGCAAAAGGCTGCTGCTCACCCTCCTCCCTAAGCACTGACCAGGCAGCCTGGCTGCCTTGGCTCCTGGCTTCCACTGCCCCTCCACCGGCATATATCCCGCCCTTCAGCTGCACTAAGGGATCTTCCGAACTCCTCTCCTCTGCCAGGCTCTCAGGGGACCTGATCTGACCTGGGGAAAAGCACCTGGCTAGGTAAGCGCTTCCAACAGCTCACTGCTATTATAGGAAGGTGAGGACGCTGCCATCTTGCCATTAAGTCATATCCTCCTTGACCCAGTGAGGCAGTTTCCATAGGAGTCACCCTCTCTTCCAAATGATGGAAGCTTTTATTTTTATCTGGTTTATTTAAGCAGTTCTCTTCCCTCCGTCAGTGTTGGCCCAGGCAGCAAATTTGGGTCATTAGCCTCTCCTCAAGATCATTCCACCTTCCTTGCTCAGCTGTCCCATCCCATTCCCTCTCCTCTGCAACAACCTAAAGGCAGCACCAAGAGCAGAAGGAGAAGTCCAGGGATCAAAGCAGCATGACAGGACAGATGAATTAAGGAAAATAGACCTCACTTAGGTAAAAGTGATTATAGGAATAAAAAAGAAAGACACCGAGGAAGAACAAAACAAAACAAAGAGCAGAAAAGTTGATACCAAATGGAACACAGGATCATCATTACATGTATTTTTCAATTTGAGACTTGTATGCCAGTGGAGTGTGGACTCCTCTATGACGCGCCCAAGCTCACTGCCTTGATTATTTTTTCCTGTGGATCCCTGAGGACACATGCATCCCAGGGAGCAAACCCCACATGTTAAGAAAACACAGCCACAGGAACAAGCAACATCTCCGCACTGGCATAGCAGAGGTGGCTTCAGCAGCCAATGAAGCTGAACCGGGTCTTTTGGGGACATAGTGCTGTGGTCATCAGCCAGTAAGTGAGAACTTGCTCACCTCAGATAGCTCCATGGAGAGGTCACACAAGCCAGAGGGATCTGTGCTGGCACCTCTGAGTCGTCTGCTGTGTTTTCAGAGGCCAACAGCAATTATGCCATTGCACAACTCCTCTCTGGAAGATAAAAGAGATAGAGCACTGGTGATCTGTGCCAAGGGGAGGCTGGGTCTTGTCTGCAGAGGGACACCAGAGTCATGTAAGCCAACCAGACTTGGTGCTTGAAAAGCAGCTGGGTGCCCTGAAAGCCTTGAGGTTTGCCAAGATGCTCCTAATCAACTCCCTGGCATCCAAGAGGAGTGCCCCTACCTCATTTCAGAACTCAGGAGCTGACTGCAAGCCCTGGGCAAACCCATTCACTTCCACAGATATACTGTTGGAGAATAAGGAGTGGGACTGAAGCTTCCCCTCCCCTCTCTTGGGAAGGAAGCTGGGTTAATATGGGAGCAGCAGGCCATTTCCACCCCACAGCCCAGCTTCTGACTAAGGAGAGCAACCTGTGCACTCCTCACCAGGATGTCCTGCAAGGGAGCAGGAGAGGTCGGGGGAAAGTCCTCTGTAGCCAACTTCCTTCTCCCAGACCTTTCTGGGAGGTGACTTCATCTCCTGTCCCACAACCATGCTGCTGAATTCCAGGGTTCTCCTGAAAAGCACCTGCACAAGTGAAGCAGGGACAGGTCCTTCCTGTCACCTCCCAAAGGTCATCATGTGGAAAGAAATGTCTCATCACATGCTCTTTCCTTGGTGTTGTCTACCAAACTAAAGTTGTCTGCCACCATTAAGTGCAATTATCAAGAAAATTAAGATGGTAGCACTTTCACTTTTATGTGAGAATAGGGAGCTACCGACTTACACAAATACTAGCAGAAACCCCTCTAAGCCCTCCAGACCACGCAGGTTCTTCCCCACAAGAAGTCCTCCCCCAGCTGCCTTCTTAGGACTTCAAGAGGACCAAGCCTCACCTCTCCAGTTCTCACTGAAACAACGTGTAAAGCCCCCAGCCCATAAATCCAGGGCCCCACATAGGGACCTTGGTGCCTCCTGACACATCTGTGTCAGCCACACCAGAGAAAACTAAGAGCAAGGAGCTTCCCATTGGTCATTACTCATCCTCCACACTGTTCCTGGCCAAGCCAGCTCCCTGAGGTTCAGCTAGATATCCCACGCTGCACTTCACAGCACACAAACATCTCCCTTGACTCACAAGAGATGCAATCCTCAGTTGAAAAGTTCAATAATTAGGAGCAGAAACGCCTCTAGTGAATCTCCCAGTGAGAAGGGGAAAAAAATAATCCACAATTCAGTCTTAATTACAAGGCCTAAGGGCACTCCACAGTCACTGTGAAGAAGAAGCCAAACTTTTCTCCCCACCCCTAAGAGCAGGAACTTTAACCCAGTTATAGCCTCACAGATAGAGAGAAAAAAAGGAAGACAGCCCTGATACACATCACTTTAACTGTTGCACAAGTAACAGCAAGGAGGAGGCACTGAGAAACACTTCTGGCAGAGCAGTAGGGGGCGGGACACAGCCCACGTCCGGGAAGATCCACTCACACGCCCCTAGCCTGGACCTCCGGCCAGGCAAAGCAAGGGTCCGGTCCCCGACCCCTCCGCAGCACGGGGCCAGATTGCACGCAGCTGCTCTGCCGGGATTTACAACCGCTTTCCACCCACGGAGCGTGACTCTGCACAGTAGGTACCTTCTGAGCAAGACCTCAAATGCCACAGTAGCCCCAGCCCCGTGAATAAGCTGCAGCCGGAGGTGCAGGGAGAGAACCTGGAAGATCCTGGGAAGAACTCCAGTCGCCCAGAGAGAACTTCCCTTTCTTCCCGGAGGAGCTGGACTTCAACCCACCCTGAGCCTCTGGCGAAGCAGGGTGGATTTAGCCACAGACAAGCAGCAACCACACCCTGGTTGCTGCCTGACTGGCTCCCGGCGACCTCCTCCCCCCCGAGCCGAGGGGGCACACACGAGGACGAGGCTTGTACACTTGAAAATATTTAATACGTGTTGTACACGTAGAATTACATTTTATACAAAACAAGATACATCACTGAAGGAGAACACTGTACAAAATCCCTACGGGAGCCCCAAGCCTTTATACAACAAAGGCCAGGAGTTACCAAGCCTAACAAACAGGCTCAAGGACTTGCCGTCAGAGCGTCTGTAAACTTCGTTTCTGTCAATAAACACTTTTTAAAAGCACCATGTAACAGTTCTGACCTAACCTTCCCAAAATAGAGACTTTATTTGATAAACTTAATACTTTCCAAGCTTAAAATACTACCCGGTTGGTGCGCCCCCGGTGTCAGCAACTGCCGCAGAGCCTCCCAGGGGCGGCGGCCCTGCCGGGAAGGGGAATTCCGGGAGGGTAGGGCAGAGGGCCCTTCCAGGGCGGATGCCGGCAGACGGGACCCAGCTTGCCGGTGGGGAAGTGCTGCTGCTGCTGCCGCCCCTGCCCCGCGGGCCTTCCCGTGCGCCCCGGCAACGCGCCGGGACTCGCCGGCGCCGAATTCCCGGGGCGCTGCCCGCCCTCCTCCGCCGGGCCGTGGGTGCGGGAGGAGAGCGGGGGTTATCACCTCTCTGTCCAGCTGCCCGTCCGTCCAACAGGGCCCCCGTCCCCGCGACTGAAGGCCAGTCTCTGCGGCCCGCGCGTCAAAAGGCCACGATGGCCGTGCTCCAGGGGTTGAGGGTCCGCAGCACCGGCTCGTCGCAGCAAATCTGTCCCGGCTCGGCCGCCGCGTCGGTGGGTGTCGTGGCAGCCGTCGCGTCACCGCCGTCAAGGGGCGCCCGCCGTCGGCCCTTGGGCTCCTTACTGAGCAGTCCCGAGAAGCTGGAGCCGAAGATGCTGATAAGGCTGGCGACGTTGCCTGTCTCCATGTCCTCCTGCTCGCCAGGCGGCGGCTCCTCCTCCACCTCGCGGCGGGGTTTCTTTACTGGGGAGCCCGCCTGGCCCCGCTCGCCGGCGCTGCGCTTCCGGGGACAGTGAGGCGGCGGGGGGGCAGCGGCCTCAGCGGCGCAATCCGAGCGGCTCGCCTCGCCGCCCGCCGCCGCGCAGCAGCAGCTACAGCCGCAGCAACAGCGCCGCGGCCGGGGGCCCTCACTGTCCGCGCAGGGCAGCCGTGAGCCGCCCAGACCCGCTTCGTCCTGCGGCGGTGGCGGCGCCTCGCCGGCCGCCCAAGCAGTGGTGCAGGGCGGCTGTTCGTCCTCAGGGGACCCGCAGGCGGCGGGGGGCGGCTCAGGAGGGCAACCCGGCTCGCTCAGGTAAACCTGCCGGGCGCTGCGCAGCACCAATGACACCAGGAGGTTCTTGTGGAGCTTGAGGCCGCCGCGCTGACCCCGCGCGCTGTAGATCTTGCCGAGCGAGATACTGACGATACGGTGCGCCTCCAGCTTGAACTCCATAGCGGACGGGGGGCGAAGGGACCACCGGGCTGAGGTGAAGCCGTGCGGAAGCCGCTCCAAGCCTCCCGTCGCCGCCCACTGCCAGCTCTCCACGCCGCTCCTTCGCGCCGCCGACTGAGACGAACCCACGCGCCCAGCGACATTTTATAGTGCCCCCGGTCCGGCCAATCAGGGCGCCCCGCCGGCCGCTCCAACCGCCGGCTGGCCCCCGCGCGCCTGCGCCTGCCAATGGCGACGCAGGGGAGCGGGTTCGAACGCTCTCCCGGCGGAGATGGCTCTTAAAGCGGCAACGCCAGCACGCGGGTCGTGGTGGGCCCGTCTCGCTGACAGATGCCGAGGGACAGCGGCCAGTACTGCGGCAGCACTCTGGGCTCGGCAGAGTCCCGGCTTCACTGCACCCCGCATTGGCTTGATCACACCGACAGGCAGCAGTGGGGATTTTGGCCAAAACAACTGAAACATTTAGGGGGGACGTGTGGGGGGGGAACAACAAACCAAACCAAGAGTGGCCGGGGTTTGCAGGTTAGAAATGTTTCTCTCAATTTCAGCACCCGGCTCTGAGATCTCGTCGTGTTAGATCTAGATCGTGCTGGCTAGAAGGGGAAGTGCAGCTTTGAGTACTTCAAGGAATATCTGCTCTGACATGGAGCAGAAAGCCATGCCTGCCCCACTGCCAGACAAGAGATTTGCTCCAGGGGTCTGGCAACAAAGCTCACCGAGAGCCCAGAATAGAAGATGAAGATCCACAATGGGGTCGAGTAGGGCTGCAAGACAGGATGGGGGAGGACAATATGCCACCAGCATCTCCAGGGGTGATAGAGTCTGCAGCAGCAATTTGGGAACTGAAACTTTGCTATTCCATGGCTGTGAGACATGGTGTCAGGGCCAGGTTGGTGTCTGGGGGCTGCAGGAGATAACCCACCCCCCAGACACAGCTCCAGGCACTAGGGCAGCCTCCAGAAAAGCTCAAGGGGTGTTTCAGGGCTTGTAGTGGGGACCCTCCTTCCACCGAGGAACAACCATCATCTGCAAAGAGGCAAGAAGTGAAAGGACCCAAAATTAAGGAAGTTCAATGCACTGCCCTGGAGCATCAGTTTCCATTCCTAGCTGACACATGTGACAATTTGTTTCCATCCCCTTTTTTCCCAAGAGATTTGTCTGCAGGCCCCTGAAAATAAGAGCAGGAGGCTGTGATGATGTCTTATTGACAAGACCTGCCACCATGTTCTGGATCACTGGAAGGACAAGGGGGTGGCTGGTCATAGTGGTAACAAAAAACAGGTTGAGATTTAGTCACATCAAGACATAGTTGAAACAGCAAGAGCATTCCCCCAGGAATCCCCCCACACTCAGATCAAACAAAAATTTTCCTTCTGCTCAAGCACAGTTAGAAAACCTCAAGTGCCACTCTTTGGATGTTGAACACAACCACATTCCTACCTGGGGGTCGACATCTCAAAATGCCCACCTCCTCCTGCACAAACCTGGCCCACTCCATCCTAAAGAACTAGACCAGAGCATGCTCAACTGCGCAGCCAAAACACCAGCCAAAGCAGCTGGCCTCAGCTGTCCCTTGCCCATGCCAGGGCAAGTCTCTCAGGGACTCAGAGAGCAGGGCTGTCCCACCCACACCCAGCGTGGGAGGCTGGAGGGACGCGATCCCCAGTGGTGGGAACCGAGGGTTTCCAGACCCGCCGAACCTGCTCCTGTGCCTTGGAGGGCCGGCAACACCCTGGCCTAAGCCCTCAGGTCAGTCTAACCAGCCAGAGCAGGTCTAGGCTTGGATGTTTGGGACTGCAGTCACACGTCCTGGCCCTCAGCCCACATGTCTGCCCAACACCAGTGCCCTCCCCACTCTATGACACAGCATTCAGTTGCACCCCTGCAAAATGGCTTGTCCATCACCAGGTGGGTTGCTCTGGAACTGCTGGTTGCAGGATCTGGGCACCTGCATCCTCAGCAGAAATAACCCCAGTTAGAAGGATAAAGCCAGGTTTGATACATCTTAGCTGGATATATTCCTGACTTGGATGTGGGTGAAGAGCAGTGGTGCAAATCCATCCCACTGGCTGAAAAAAAGCTGAATGCAGGTGTAGGAGACACAACACTAGAGCTTTGCTGAGTGAAGATGCCTGGATCTGAGCGGACTGACCAATGGCATGAGGCACCATTCCTCTCCAGTTGCTGTGTTTTAGCTACCTAACCAGCCTAGGAGCATGTGGGCCAGCAGCCTCCCCAGTACCCTGGCTAGGGATAAGCATAATGGGACTGGATACCGAGTGGTTTCTCATCCCTGTTACTGCTCAGACAGGAGTCTTTAAGAGTGGCAGGGAGGAACAGAGGCACATGCAGTCAGGTGGCAGAGCTAGTACCCAGTATCACACACCAACACTTTGCTTGCTGTCAGGCATAACTACTGGCATGTGTTATTCCCAAAACAGAATAGCCCCGCCCCTGCCTACACTTCATACCCTTTGCAAAGAGATGGGGCAGTGGTTTGCTTTCCCGGGATGGGGGGTGACATGCAAGGGGAAAACGGGAAGACCAGCACTAGTGCAGGCAGGGCTGTCCGCAACACGCAGGCTGTGCGTTCAGGCAGCCCGTTTAAGCCAGGCAGTATTTTGGTGGCAGCCCTGCCTTTCCCTCCCAGGCTGATGTCATGCTTTAGTAAGTTTGAGACAGTCACATGGCAGCTCCTGAGGTCAGCGGCTGGGGTGGCTTTGTTGTCTGCCTGCCTGCCTGCCTGCCTGCCCTGGGCTCCTGCCCGCACCCGATCCGGTCCCTGCTGCTGGGTGACCCTGCTGGGTTTGTTCCTTGAACAGGGCAGCTCTGTCATACCCACGGCTGGTCACAGCGTGGGAGCCGCCACTTCCATGGGGCTGGCATCCCGGACAGTCGCACATGCCTCGTGTCTCCCCGTCTGGCTGCAGAAGGGGCATTACCCCCATCCCTGCGGGTCAGGAGGAGGATACACGACAAGGAGGCGGAGGAAAGGGTGTGACGAGGTGCTCTAATCTTCGCATGTGATCTAACTGGGCTGGAAGGGGTTTGATGAACAATTAACAATCCTCGGGCTCAGCTGCTGCTTCCAGAAATAGCTCTGGCAGGAGGAGGAGGGCGGATGGGTTGGCAGATAAAGGTGGCCGCTCCGCCAGCAAGCTGCAGTCGGTAGCGGCCAGCAACCCAGTGGCGGAGGCAGCCCCGGAGGCCGAGCAGCGGGGAGCCTGCGGCCCCACCTGGAAAGGAAAACAATGCGAGATAAAAGCAGCTTGGGGCAGGAAGCAGCTTGTGGTACAAATAATAATTGCAGAGGGCTGCGCGCACCACCGGGAGTTTTGGAGGTGTTTAAATTCACCTTCCACAGTGGGCAGAGGAGGATGGCGCCGGGAAGCTCGTCTGGGATTCGCGCGGCTGCATCTTGGCTGGGCGCAGCGTGGGGCTGTGCGCCAGATGCCTGCATCCCTTGCTATGGCAGCAAAACCCCGCAGGGTCCTCCCGCCCCCCTCTCCCCCCCTCCCCAGCTGCAGCCCACGCAGCAGTGTGGTGGTTGGGGCCGCACCAGCACAGCCATCTGGCACCCAGCACAGCCACAAGACCTGCGGTGGCGGGGCTGAGGATGTGGTTAGCAAGGTCCTGTTTCGACCGCGGCGCCTGTTCCAGTCCCCACCCCCGCCAGACCTTCGCTGTCACCAAATGTGAAGCCCATGCCCCAGGGAGAAGCCAACTGCAGCAAAGAGGTGGAGAACCCTGTGGGTAGGACAGACGGTGAAGTTAGGGTCTCCTCGAAGCACAGACTAAAGTCATCCGTCACTTCTCTTGGCCGTCCCAGCACCACTGCAGTCCGTTGTCCCCTCTCTGCTAAATTCAGACCAGAACTCACGAGTAAGAGCCTTCCCAGGAAGAAGATGGGAACAAAGCAGCCAAACCTCTCTCACCACCACTGAAGCTGGGGAAAAAAGTCTTCACACCAGCAGTTGCCTTGCAGGAAGAACAAAGCTTCAGGACAGCCAAAGCCCCAGGGAGATCCAGGCACATCAGAAGAGATTGCTGATCGAAGCAAAGCAGCACAGGGAGGATCATTTCCAAATGTGATTCATCTGCAGCCCAAGTTCATTTCTAGATGGGAATAACAAACATCTCAATTGTGAGGGACCTACACAGGGTTCAGGATGAGAAGGAGGTTTCTCTGGGGTTGTTTGGGTTTTTTTCCTCAGAAAAATCAATGGCTCGCATGGAAGTGGTCTGGACCTGCTGCAATCGGATATCAGTAACGAATTCCCCAGGGTTCCTAACTGCTCTGGTTTATCCAAGCTTGGAGATAAGGTCAGAAGAGCGGGGAAACATCCAAAAACAGCAAGTGCTAACCACTAATCACTGCCAAATGAAAACCAAGCACAATGCACAAGTGAAACAAACACAAACAAATCAATACAAAACCTAAAACCAATGGAGAAAAAGCAGCTCCCTCCCTCCTCTCCTGAAAGGGCTGAGACACCCACCCCTGAAAGCACAGCCACCTATTAGAAAGCAAAGGGTTTTTCCAGTGTTAAAAACCTCCTACTCATGACCAGCAATGATAGTGTAGACAGCCCAGGCAGGCAGGACTCCTTCCTACAGGTTTTTTTTCACCACTAACCTGGGATTCCCCCTTTTGCTCTTTCACAAATGATTTAAAATTTCCCTTCCCTTACTCTGAGCCTTGGGATTTCCCTGGAGACCCATGACCTGGACTTCCTGCTCATCAGAAATCCTGCTACTCCTCCAGCCATCTCTCAAAGCACAAAGGGGGTTGGGGCGGAATCCCACTCCCAGCTATCAGCTTCTTCAGGCAGCCATTTCCCCTGGAAAAATGTGGCCTCACATCTTTCAGTGTTTTATGGAACCAGTTTGGGTTTCCTGGGAAAAA
>NDXB01007208.1:0-46558 GCA_002631895.1 Agapornis roseicollis | reverse complement strand
AACCGGAGAGGGGTTCCGGGGAAAAAAAAAAAAAAAAAAAAAAAAAAAAAGCACATTTATTTGTCCAGGGTTTCCTATCAGAAAACCCTTCCATTGTAATTCACCTTCCTGTATTTTTTTCCCCTCTCTGATACGCCTGCCATTTCCAAAGACAGAGGCTGCCTTGTGTCCAGGGGGAAAAGAAGCAGGACAGCCCTGGGATGCAGCCCAGCAGGCAACCCTCTGGCTGCCCAACAAAGCCCATGCTTTTCACTGGAATGATTTGCTCCCCAGCACACTCTTTGCTACAGAAGAAGGCAGCCTTGATGGCATTCACCTGCATCCCATCATGGGGTTAAACATCCCAAATTAATCATGCAAACTCCGAAGAGCCAACCAAGTCTCAATTGGGCAAACAGCAGGGTAGATCTCCTGCCCAAAGGACTCTCTGCCTAATTATTTTTTAACTTTCCATGTATCTCAATGTCACCTTCCTTTTAGCCAGCAGGCAAATGACAACTGTAGCCCTCTGCACATCCCAGAGTGCAGATGTGTCCTCTGTGTGACTGTTTTGCTTAGGCATGATGGGGAGGTTGCACAATGATGCTCTGGAGCCATGGAGCTGTTATCCTAGGACAGATGCTTGCTCTGCTCCCTGCTAACAAAAAGGGGGACCAAGGTCCTTGGGACTTGCCAGCAAACCACAGCACACACAGTCCTTATTCAAAGTCGAAAGGCATGCCAGGAGGCAACCTTGAGTCCTACGAGTAGCGACCATGGACAAGGGCACCAAGGGCAGAGCAGATCCTCTCTGTGTCGAATCCCTCCTCTCACCATCAAGGGAAACTGCAAAATAAAACATCTGTGCCTGCCAGCAGGCATTGACTCCTACTCCTCTCTCTGATCTGTGCCCCTTCCCTCTCGTGCAGACTATCATTTAGCCACCCATTCCTTCTAACAACATGAGGCTAACAGTGTGACAGAGCCTGGAGCCCTGGTGAGGTCATCCATGGGAACAGGGATAACAAGGAAGGTTATGGGGAAGGGCTGCCAGGGAAAAGTTCATTCTGATTTCGCCCACATAAAAAAGTAACAAGGACTCTGGCAGTACAGTGCATTGCTACTCATGTAATTTAACCTCTTTCTGGAATCAGGTAAGCTCTCAGCACCCCTGGCATCCTGTGGCAGGCAGTCCCAGAGGTTCACCCTGCTGAAAGTAATACTGACTTTGCTCAATTTCATTTCCCATTTTCATCCTCATTAAATAATCAATTCCTCATGCACTACAAAGAGGGAAATATTTTTTTTCAAAACCACCATTATTCTGAATAGTCATCCCACATCCTACCATGAATACCATCCTACCTTGCATTTGCTCATTTATTTTGTACTTGATTGTATCTTTGACATTCCTGGCCAGTTGTCCAGTCAGGGATTGCAGCCTCTACTGCACACAGACCTTGCACTGATATGAACCTACCCAAGGGTAAGGTAAGGCTATGGCATGAAACCAGCTCTTAATAGACAATGAAAGCCCACAAGAGACAGCAACAGAAGGAAAGCCACAGCCACAGAAGAAGCTTTGGTGAGGCTTCATTTCTTCCCAGACAGCTATGAGTCCAAGTGTTCTAGCATGTAACCAGAAGCATCCAGCATCCAAGCCACCTTCTTGGCAAGGAGCTATCACCTCTCAGCATCTTGCTCTTCTAATGCCTCAGAGCTGCCACTGTCAGGTCACCATGCTGTCACATGGTTGAGGCCTTGTGTCACCTGTGCCCTTGGCGCTTCACAGGGTAGTCCCCACCAATTCCTAAAAATGAGGCTGAAGAAACCTTGTCACAAACACAGAGGGGCCATGAGTGGGTAAGATTTGCTGGAAACACTTGGGATTTGATGGAAAACCTCACTGCCCACCACAACACTGACTATTTAGCCACAAACTAGTGTTTTTTATCAAGTTATCATTGCCTTATCTCTCCTCATACAACCATAGCAAATCTTCAGCAACTTTCACTAAAAGTACAAATGAGGAAGAGAAACACTGAAGCATCTGAAACCCATTAGCTTTATTACTTCTTCCTTTAGCTGTAAAACCTTTTCTGAAGGAAAAAAAAAAATCCCCTATACTTTTACAAATCCAAATTTAAATCAATCCAGCTTTTCCCTGAGAGGAAAAGCCATCTCTTCCCGCCAAATGCATGTTTTTGTAGCGGCATGTACGGGATCACACACACACACACACACACACTCTCTCCCCTGTGCATGTACACACATGCTGCAAATTTTTTCCTGATAAAAGCCTCAGTAAGCCCAGTTCTTCCCTGCAGACAGTTGGGATTTTGATGAGTTGGTGCTTTTTGGAACAGAAGTGTTTAATCAGATCTTTCCTGACCAGTTCTGCAGCTGTGTGCCATGCACCAAGCACTCCTCTCCCAGGGAGGAATCAGTTAGCTGAGAATGCCAGAAAGCTACCAAAACACTTCCCACTGCTTCCAAACCAAAAAACAGAGCTTCCCACAAGATATGGCAAAAATGCCTCCATTCTAAAAAATCCATAGCAGTGCTGTTGAGTCTAAGTCATTGACTGCATCATGTACATTAATTTCCAGCATCAAAGAAAAGACTGTGTTATTCCTGGAAAGCCTGCAACTTCCCTACACTTCAGTAACACCTCCTTATTTTCAGCCCTCAACAGCCCTGCAAAGCTTCACACTTTTTTGCATATGCATAAAAAGACACCAAAACATTTTCAATTAAGTAAATAAAGTGTTCATAGAAATTATTAAAGGATTTCTGAAATTCCTAGCTAGTAACTCTGAGCAGCTGTGGAAGATTTCCCCTGTTTCATTCCCATCATAGCAAAGGTTTCAGGGGATGCTTGATGAGAGCAAGCCGAACTGCGTAGGCTTAGCACACCAAAAGGGGAGCACTGCATATTGCCTCTGACAGACTTCCATGAGTGTTTGAACAAATCTAACCCTCATAACCTTCGGTGGGCTGCTCAGAATATATCATGTCTTTAAGCACCCTATAACTACTAGAGCCAAATCCCATGGAGGCTCTGAATGCAAAGCAACAAGGCTACAACATCTGCTGAGCTGCTTCAGAGCGATGTCCCCACTGAGGGACAGGTGAGTTGCGGTGTCCTGCATTTTGCGGAAAAACCCTCCACCTCTGAGCTCGGTTGCGATATGCAAGTTGTTAAGGTGGGAGCTCTGAAGAGTGGAAAATCACTGGAGGATCGTGGGATTTTGGGAAGTACAAGGTCTATGGGTACTAATGATTCCTTGGCACCTGGAGGGAACCCTCGATGCTCAGCACAGTGCATTTCGCTGGGACCCCAGCATGGGAAACAAGCCATCCAAGGCGCAGCAAGGAAGGGCCAGCAAACACAAACCCTAAAGCTTGTCTCCAGCCTGTTGCACCACGCTCGGCAAGCTGCAGCTTCCCTGGTATGGGGCTGGCCAGAGCAGGAGGCAGCTTTCTTGCCCCACAAAACTGCAGAAACCGGTTTTACATGTGCCGCAACCTTCCCACTCCACACTCATGAGTAAAGCTGCTGTGATTGCAAAATTGAGGTACCCAGTTCCCATGCTGAGGAGGCATCTCTTGTACCTTTTCCCTCAGTGAATCGGCACTGGTTTTGCTACAGATGCTGGACCACAGCCACATTCAGAGGGCGCAGGCAGGGACATGCACTCAGCTCAAGAGGCTAAAGATCTGGGTGATTGCTCCTGGCCATACCTCTGCGAAACTGACCATCTTGCCTGCCTGTCCCATAGGAGTAACACAGGACACTCCACACGCAGAGTGTTGCACAGAGGAAGCTGTGCCGTTTGTATGTGGGAACACCCCCTGCAAGGGCACCATTCTCTGCTGACAGCTTTCTTAAGACTAGGGCTATCTGTGCCTGCAACTGAGAGAGGCTACTAGGGAGCCGAGATTTGAGAGGGGGGAACGAGGGAACAGGAGGTCCTCACGCTGAGATGGACAAAAACCAAGAGGCAAAGGGCTGTTCTCACTCGCACAAGGCAGGAGGAAGGAAGCGGTGCCTGTTCGTTCCCGGGGCAGGAAGGGTAGCGGGAGTAGAGCAGACTGGCTGTCGCTCTCTCCTTCTTCCTCCCTTGCCGGGTGGGAAAACACCCTGCCAGGACCACGGCCCAGCAGCCCGGCCGCCCCAGCCCCGCTCAGGACGTGCCTCCTTAGTGCCGAGAAGCAGGAAGGAGCAGACGCGGCGGCAAAGGGGGAAGAGGGACGCTGTGCTCCAAGCAGCGAAGGGCTGGAAGAGCCCTCTGGAAGAGCGGGCACAGCCCCACGGCATCCCCCCTCCCGGGACATCCCCACCGCCACGCTCCCTGAGGAGACCGCCACAGCACACCGACACTCAACCAGAGAGCCGACGTCACCCCCTGACCGCCCCCACCACAGGCACAGTGCGCATGCGGGCCGCCAGTGACGGCGGGGGCGTGGCGCGGCAAAGGGGCGTGGCTCGGCGGCGGGGGCGTGGCTCGGCGGCGTGCGGTGGCTGGGGCGCGCAGCGGCAGCGCCATGTCGATGGAGGACCCCTTTTTCGTGGTGAAGGGGTGAGTGGCGAACCTCGGGGACACCCAGCTACGGGCAGGGCGCTGGGCGCGGCCGGGGCTGGGCATAGCCGCCCCGGGGAGTGAGGGCTGAGCGGCGTCTGGGGGTCCCTGAAGGCGACCGGGACTGGAGAAAATGGCGTTTCCGACACCCCCCTTTTCGGCTGGAGCGGCCCCGGGCTCGGCCCCGGCCCCGCTGGTTTGCTCGAAGTCGAAGGCCGGGCGCGGAAGGCCCCGGGACGAGGCTCTGTGCCGGGCAGGTGCCGGGCCGCGCCCGGGCCTCCCCGCACGAAGCGCTTCCCGCTCTCCGGGCCAGCGACGCCCGAACTCTGTAGATGCACCCGCGGGTAAAGCGGCTGCAGGTGCGGTCCCGGCACGGAGGGCCGGCTTGGGGACAGCATGCCCGGATGTCCCCGTCTGAGGGAGGTGGCAGAGGCTTGGGAAATGTTGCCCTGCAGCACGCAGAGCAGGGCGGGCTGGTTGTGGATGGTATCCCCCAAAGACGAGGGCCGCGGTGTACGGGTGGGAGGATGGAGAGGGGAGGGGACCAAGTTGTGATACAAACTGCAGAATGAACAGTGGCCATGAGAAAAAGCCAGCAGGGAAGACTGAACACAGGCAAACGCAAACCTGGCTTGACCACAAAGGTGACCACCACAAGGGTGGTCAGTGCAGGAGGAAATGAATAGGATGAAAGCACCGCAGTCTCTAAAAACTACATTGGGGCCACCTTCAGCTTCTGCTGCAGGTGGGTCTCCTATGCCATGTCACGGTAAAACAGCACTCAAGAGCAGCAGAGGTGCTCATAGGGGAGCAGTGGGGAAAGCCATATGAGCATAAGAGGTGTGGGAAGGGATGCTGGTGCAGCCAGGGAAAAGTGAATCATTGCCAGGTTGAACTGGTGCAAAGGGGAAAAAATACAAGTCGCCATGGGTGAGGAGCAAATGTCTTGTCAAACTTTTCAGAGAGGTTCCCGCGCCATGCAAGGAAGGGCTGGGAAGGGAGAGGGATGTGCTGCCACTCCCAGTGTTAATTATTACCCAGCAGGTCGAAGAGGCTGGTGGTGGAGCCACCAGCGTTTGCCTTTAGTTTGCTTTTCTGGTGTTTCTAATGCCTCCCATTGGAGGACATCCAGCTCTACTTTAAACTCCTTTTGTGGGTAGCTCCCCAGGTATGCTCAAATGAAAAAAACCCAAAACAAACCCAAACAAAAAAAAAAATACCCCAAAACTTCTAGCAAGTAGTGAGGGGAGCAAAGCTTGACAGAGGCTCAGTGTGGGCTGCTGCCTTTAGGGCACTAGATGTGGCAGACTTGGAACTGTAGGCCTGCGACACAATGAAGGGACACCCATCAGGGTGCTGAGAGACTGCAGCTTAGCACAGTTGTGTACTTCAGGCCGTGGTGTAGAGAGCTGCAGAGTGCAGTCTCAGGTCATCTGTTCTGGGCTTCCCCTACTGATAACCTGCTTTCCTTCACTGGGGATAAACCACCAGCATCTTACACAGATGCTGTGTGTAAGCTCTTGAGTTTGTGGTGGCCACTTTTCACACCAGCAAAGTCCGGTCTTGTCTGCATCCCTCATCCTGGGTTCTTGTCAATGTGGGGGAGCAGTTCATAGCTCAGAACTGCAGAGTTTGTAAATACAGATAACCACGCTGATGGACCATGACCCAAACTTACAGACCTATTTGCCCCAAATCATCAAAGCAGCATTCAGTGCTGTCAGCAAAGCTGTGAACACACTCATCTCCAAAAAGCTTAGAGCAGCAAAGACTTGTGTTGCCTAAGCCAGTGTAGTACAGCTGTGTGGTTTTTAACTGCTGAATTAAAATAAACAGTGCTGCACTCCACAGTGTGCCTGGCTGGTGCTGTGGGGACAGTTCCTGTAATTTTGTGTGCCCTAGGGGATCTTGCATAGGTAGTCAGGAGTCTCCAGAGGAAAGCTGTTGAGAGGAATGCAGAACATTAATTGCCAAAGAGCTGCCTTGTTCAGACACTGCCCTGACTTGCCTGTGTGACACTCGACAGAAATCTCCTCCAAAGAAATAGGTCCCTTCATTAATAGCTGCCATGTAAGTTGGTGCTGCAACAAGGGATGGGATTATCCAGTAGGTAGGGCAAATCCTTACTTCACAAAATAAGCTAAAAATTGTTTGGGAGAAAGCTGTGCTTCCCTGTGCAGTTGAACATGGGCTGTCCCGGTGTGACTGCTGCAGAGGAACTGATGGTAATCCCTTCACTTCTCTTTAATCACCTTGGCTGCAGGGAGGTACAGAAAGCTGTGAATACTGCCCAGGGGCTTTTCCAGAGGTGGACAGAGCTCTTGCAAGATCCCTCCATTGCCACAAGAGAAGAAATTGACTGGACCACTAATGAGCTCAGGAACAATTTGCGGAGCATTGAGTGGGACCTGGAAGACTTGGATGAAACAATTAATATCCTTTCTGTGGTTCTTTGGAGATGTGGGATGTGGTTCGTGGATTGTACTAAATAGCCAAGTACCAGTGCTTGCTGGTAGTTACTTTTTGCAGAAAGGACTGTTTGGGATTGAGTTTTGCATTTATGTTGGCTTTCCTCAAACTGCAAATGAGAAATCAAGGCAAACGTCTGCAGCAAAAGGATTTTCCTTTTGCCGTTTCGTTTTCCTTTTGACAAGGTATATTTTAAGGCTTTGTTCTAGAAAGCCTATTGTGTTGTATGAATTTGGATTTCTGTGCAGTCAGTCATACTCTAGGCTGGCTTCCAGAAATACTCCTTTTCCCTTGTGTTCATCTGAACACTTCTGAAAGCACTGTGCAGCATCAGAGAACCAAGAAAACGTAGGAGAGAAACCTCACACTGGTGGATGTACTGCACAGTACGTTCCTGCCATGCCTGCTTTTTCCTCCAGTGTTTCATACTTTGCAAATACAATTTTGGGAAAAGGCACGGCACAGTGGCTGCTTGGTAGGCCCCCAGTAAGGCACCCTGTGGGTTTGTGGGTCTGTGTGCATACCCAGGACAGCTAATGGGAACTCCTTGACGCACTGCCTACGCATTGTTGAGGCAAACCCACGGAAATTCAACCTTGATGCAACGGAGCTGGGCATCAGGAAAGCCTTCATCACGAGCACGCGGCAGGTGGTCAGGGTAAGGAACATGGCCTTGGGGTGGGAGCATGAGGAGGTAGGATGAGGAAGCAAGGCAGGGGGAGTGATTAGGTGGTTAAATAAAGGAAGCGTTGTGGCCATTTCCATGATGAACAGGAGAGCAGAGAATAAACCTGATACCTGCTCTCTCTCAGGCTTCATTCTTTTCCCCTTGTGCTCCCTCCTGGGGCTGCCCATATGGGTTTGGGGCATATCATCCTTTGCTGCTGCTACCTCTTCTAAGTCTTCACAAGTCTCTTACAACAGTAAGCCTGAACCTAGAGTAACTGGAGAGGAAGAATAAAGACCTGTGATGCAGGAGAAGCTGGAGCCTCCCCTCAGAGTTGAAGGAAATTGCAACTGTCCTGTGCTTTTGTAGCACTAGTTTTCAAAACAGAGTCCACTTTGAACACTGACAGATGGTTAAAGGCTAGCATTACTGATGTGGTGACTTCCATTTCCTACCCCTACAACATAGTCCAAACAACCACTAGATTTATTTTTAACTCAAGAAAGATCAGGTTGTTTAGTTTAAGTTCATACTTAGAAGCAAAAGGAAGATTGTAACAACTTGGTGGTAACAAATAGAGAAGCAACATCTTCCTAAATCATCACTGCCTGGTAACAAGCTTCTAGTTGGGAAGTTTTCCTCCTATTAATAGCTACACTAAGCATAGCTTAGTTTCTGCTGCCCCTCATGACTCTGATGTTCCTGTTTCACAAAATGCATTGCTGTGGCTGGTAGAAGGCTTTTCACTCTACCTGCAGTCCTGTGATCTGGATGCAGTTCCTAAGGCTTGCTGCCTGGGAACTGATACCTAAACCACACTGGCCTCATGTAGCAGACATGTACTGACTGCTTTGCCCTCAGTGTAGTCCACTCCCAAACAGACAGGATCATGCAAGCCCACTCTACAGTCCTCTTTTTCTGTCTGAAGACTGCTGGCTAATGGGTTTTGGAGCAGTGTCTCTTACTGTTAAATGAGATTCATTAGAGGCATTATGCAGCTGACTTCCAGTTTCCATGGGGGAATACATGGTGCACAGCAGAGGGTGAAAGTAACTGAGTGGGATCCAGTGCTCTTAAGTGATGTATTACATGCCTCTGAACAGTAAAACATACCCAAATGTCCTGGTGACATCAGAATTCTGCTGGTGAGTCAACCTCTGCTAGATCATATCGACTACTTGTTAGTCTATCCTATAAAAACTAGATTGTTACAATGGGGAGCCTTCTGTGGCTAGTGATCTTTCCAGGTACTTGGCAGCAAAACTGAACTGATAGAGGAGAAAACATACGCATAGTTAGAGAGGATGGCCACAGGAATAGAAATCTATCTCGTCCTATGCAATATAAACCTGGATGCGATTGGGAATAAAGTGCAGGGGGTTACAGGCTCCCAAAACCCTGAAGAACGTGATTCTTCCTTACAGTCTATCAATGGGAATGTTAGTTTAATATTATACAAATAAAAGTGTTTCTGGCTATAGCAGAGCAAAACAAGTAGTAAAATTTAATATTTTCAAAATATCTCATTGCTCTTGATTCTCGTATTAGTAAAATGATGAACTGCAATGAAGCTTTCTGCAGTTTTTTCAGGAATCTTCAAAATTTTACATTTTCAAAGAAAATTTCCCTTGCCTCACTGCCCCTAAAATATCCTTCCTAGATATAGACAGCCCTGTTGCACTGTGAAGCTGCCTGTCACCTCAAATCCAATGCTCACATACTACATCTTTTGTTGAACAAACAGGAAATGAAGGATCAGATGTCAAACTCCTCCATGCAAGCACTGGCTGAAAGAAGAAACAGGCAGGTGAGAAACAGAAAAAGGCAAGTTAAGTGAACACTGTGGCTGTTTGGTACTTTAAGGAATGAGGGGGATTTATCAGCTCTAGCAGCTGTTGTCTTAAGGTACATGTTAAGGGAAACTTTCATTTTCACTTAATCCAAGGCTCCATGTTGTAAGGTAGAGTGTATAGCATTGATTAAAACTGTATAAAGACTGTAATTACAAGATACATCCTGTCTGTAGTTCATCCCCTTAAAAATCTTTGTTCGGGGAAGGGGCTTACATGCTACAGCAAAGCTATGTGTTGCTGCCTCTTCCAAGCCTATCTCTCAAAGCAGAAAGTTAGCACTCATCATCTGTCTCTGTCTTCATCTGTTTATGTACAACTGTCAGTGTTGCATCATCCCATGGAAAGGGGAATATCCTTCCTCAGGGGTGCAGACTCAGAATCCATGTCAGTGAATGTAATCCTGCGCTCTGCTGTATTTAGGAGCCAAGATGCTGCAATATCCTTTCACACAGCTGCCTGTCGTAACAGTTAGCCGTGTAATAAGATGGAAAAAGCTCAAGGAGTTTCAGGTTGTCTGCACATGTAATCTAAGGAATAGAAATAGGTGCAGCTTGTGCTCCTTCCTGGTTGACAGGGAGGCTGTAAGAAGATCTCAGAGCTGACTTGCAGAGCTGCCTGAATAAAACCTGGCGCGCACTTCATACAAGTAACTTGTGGCAAAAATTACAGACTGCAACAAGCTACTGAAGGACAGAGCTAATTCTTGAGCTTGTTACAGGGTTAGTTGATGTGCTTGGTAAACACTTGAAGAAGCAAAATCCCTTACACTCTTGCTCAAACAAGTCTGTAGCTTTCTCTGCATTTTGCTGCTTTCCTTTGTGCAAAGGTCCTGCTAGCTGCAGGAGACCGTATGGCCCAGCTCATGTGGTGACATCTGGTCAGGAAAACTGACTTCCCCTTGCCGTCTTCCTCCCCCTTCCCCAGCTCCTCACCTTTCCTCCAGACCACGAAGCCTGTGCTGAGCTGGGCTGCAGCCGCTCTTCAATGTGCCTCTGTGTCTGAAAGACTAGGTGGTGGTGATCTGACCCTCACAGGCTCAGGGTGCCAGACAGGCCCTTCTACAGCAGAACTAGTGCACCATGTTGAATAAGTGGTAGCTACACTTGCCATGAACTGGAGAGAACAAGGAGCTTGTTCAGTGTCTCAGGGCAAAGCCAGATGTCCTGTTTGCTTCCTGCACTGTTGGTCCCTCAGCTTTCCTTACCCCTCTTGAACTTTGTAAGGCAAAGGAACCATAGTGACAGTCTTGGTTTTAGCCTGCCAGAGCAGCCTAGTGATGTCTTGCTGTTCTTCACAAATACTTGGTCATCTCTTCCTGTCCTGAAGCTGTAAGACTGTCTCATTACAAGTTGGCCTTGCCTCCATGCTGATGGGCAGAGCTCCCTACCCCATTGTAGTGCTGCAGGGTGTAGCTCTTCACCTGTGGGCCACATTCATTCTCTAGCATCTTCTCCCTACGTTACTCCCCTTCCAGGCACCAGACTTGGCTGGAAAGCTAAGTCTTTCCTAGCACAGGTAGAACAAAGAACACAAGCATACAACGCTACTGTGATTATATATTGCACTATTTTACACTCAGCTCAACTGGTTAAGTACTTTATCCAGACCCTTTTATGCCTCTGTCACTGGTAGCACAGTGTTCAGTTTGAGCTATACATATTTTAACACAATATATATGGATAATTCCCAGCTTACGTGTCCTAGCACACAGTGCTGTCTCTTGAGCAGACCTTTGCTAGTCCTTTGTACTGTGCAAACCTCCTGTGTGCATTGTCTCTCGATCGTATTCCAGGCCTCCTGCTGCTGAAGAGGCATATCTTCAATAATTGGGCTGCAGAGACTTCCCAGGCTGGCATCTTGGCATTGTGTTGTTTTAGTTGTGACAGCACTCTGGCTGAGTAGGGGGAAAATGATGCTGTATGCGTGTGTACAGAAGTATTGCTCTGTCTGCCTTCCCACTACACCCTGTAGACAGACTGTGAGCAGACACGAGGATGTTGCTAAGGGCTCTGTGCATCTGTTTAGGTGCTCCTGGGAGAAAGTGGGAGTCAGAATTGGAGCATTGGACCGGACAAATACAGCCGTCTGGACCGGGACCTGCAATTAGCAAATTCACACTTCATTGAAGAGCAGCAAGCTCAACAACAGGTATGGCAGCTGGCACCACACGGATTAAATAGCTTTGCTTGCCAAATGGGTGCTGTGGGAATGAGCCAAAAAAATAAGTCCTTGGCTGGTCTGGAGCTAGGCGCCTGATAGCCCTTGTCTTTGCTTGCAGCATATACCTGTGCATGCATTTCCTGTACATCACAGCTTTGGATGAATCTTGGTGCAGAGTTTTTAAGCCTTGAGGCTTGGGTCTTCTGCTGTGTACCGAAGGCAATCAACATGATTTGGAAGATGTAGCTCACTAAGCTTTAGCACTGCAAGGATTGCTGAATTCCTTGGAAGAGTAGAAATACTGCAAACAGAAAAGAGCCCATTTCTCTTACGCAACTTTCCTGTGTTAAAAACGAGCTGATGTTTGCTGTTGTTTTCGTGCATCTTCATCAGAACAGGCTGGGAGCAGGAGCACGTGTCTGCTTCCTCTTCCTGCCTTTGTCAACATGAGATCTGTGAGAAAGCCTGTGTGAGGGCTTTGCAAGAACCCCTAGTGAGGGACTTCCCGACACCAGGGGGGAGTTCACCTGTGGAAGTGCCAGGCAGCTGCAGCAGCCCACCCAAATACAGGCCTTTAAACAGGCAGTTTCTCCAGGGTGGCAAACTCTACTAAAGCTCCTGACCCACATCACCGCCCCAGCTCTCAAGAAGAGTTTTACCTAGTGACTCTGGGAAGATAAATAGATTCAGAAATAGGTAACTAGGGTAAATCTAATCCTCAGTGTGACAGCGCCCTGAAAGTGACGTAAAACATTAGCAGACCTATTCCTTTGGCACATTCAGAGCCAGGCTTGCTATTTTTAGCTGTAGAAGCCTTTTACTCACATTAACCCCTTGTTAGCCGCAGCATGTTTCAGGTTGCATTTCCCATACCTGCTACAAGCTGGGGGGCTTGTGGAGATTTTGGTGACCAGTGCCTGTGGCTTTCAAGAGTCTCTTTAGTGGTGGGTGCAGCAGGAAACAGCAGGGGCATAGGTGAGCTGAGGCTGGATTTGCAAGGGTGTCAAGAAACTGCAGCCTGCTGTGCCACAGGAATGCCATGATGGGGAGGCTTTCCTGTGGCTGTCATTTCTCCAGCATTTTTTAGGAATGTGGTCCTCATTCCTTGTGGCTTAGATCTGTACCCAGGCTCTGTAGCTGATGTTGGCTGAGCAGTGAGTGTCCAGCAGATCAGCTGGCTCCAACCCAACTGCAGAATGCAGCATACCTGTAATTACCTGTTCCCTTTTTGTTTGGCCCCAGTTGATTGTGGAGCAGCAAGATGAGCAGTTGGAGCTGGTCTCTGGGAGCATTGGAGTGCTGAAGAACATGTCCCAGCGCATTGGTGGGGAGCTGGAGGAGCAAGCAGTGTAAGTGTTAGATGCATTACCAAAAACCCAGTATGGGGCTGGCTGCAACACAGCTGGAGGTTCTCACACACATATCTGTCCCTGTTAGGGTCTTGAATTTACTAGTCCCTCAGGCAGCCTCTCCTGGCTGGCCTTTGATTTTAGGCATTCGTTACTGCAGCCTGCAAGGATCCAGCTGCAGCCTTGTTCATTTTGAAAGTCTGCACCTAGGGCAGGCTTAGCTGCCAGTTTGCTTTTCTTTCTCTCTCCTGTCTGCATACTGCCCCTAAGACACACAGTTAGCTCTTTGGCTTTAGGCAGCCAGCACTGCTGAAAAGATGAGGGAGGGAGGTACTGTGTAATGGGGATACTGGGCACTTCACCACTCCATTCGCTTTTTTTGCTGCCCCTGGATAACTGCTTGACCCAGGAGCTTTCAGCGCTGCCTTGCCACTCTGAAACATGCAGCACAGAGCTGCTATTCATAGTTAAAGCTAAAAATATCCCTCACCCACACTAAAGGTTAAAGGCTAGCTCACAGAGTAATTTGCATCCATCATTTACATATAAATTAGATTTTTTTCCCCAGTTCCTGTCCTTTGCAAACAAGTGCATAAAGTCTCCAGTTATGATGGCTACCACTTCCAGAGAGGCCTGAAGGGTTCATGCCTGAAAACCCTCTTTGTTTGGCTGATAGGAGTCTGCAAGGCTATGCCCATTGTGAAGTTATGTCTTGTTTGATGGAAGGGAGGAACTTTAAATGCACCTCCTGATGAAGCCTTGCAGCATGAGGCTCTCCTGCTCTCAGGAAGCAGATCAGTGTGGTGTGTCTGCTTCCAGATCCCTGCATAAGCCATCAGTGCTTGCTAGACAGTAGCAGATGACT
This sequence comes from Agapornis roseicollis, assembly GCA_002631895.1. Lineage (NCBI taxonomy): Eukaryota > Metazoa > Chordata > Aves > Psittaciformes > Psittacidae > Agapornis > Agapornis roseicollis. Next base: position 32,633 of record NDXB01007208.1, on the reverse strand, counting down.
ACTTCAGTGAGTTTTTTTACAGCTCTTTCCCTACTGAATGAAGGTTTAACAAGTGCCTTAGAACTCCTATTGAAGGAAGCTCTCCTTTTAAATGTATTAAGCTTTAAAGTCCTGCTGTCTGGAGACAGTTGGATTGGTATCTTGATTCTGGATGTGCTCTTTTCTCTTCAAAGAGGTGCTTGGCATTGGCAGAGCATGCCTTCAGGAAGGCTTTCAGATTCATCACAGTCTTAGTATGGAGGAAGTAGAGGGGTAACTTCCATGCAGAGCTTAGAAAGCACCTTAAAAAGCAATTGCAAATTTCATTCCTGCTTGATACATGACTGAACTACAAGCCCTGAACAAGAAAAGAGATTTCAAGTGCAAGCTAGCACCTAGATCTGTCTAACTGGTGTCCACTAATCACAGACTATAAATGAGACTTTTGCCTTAAAAAGATGAAAGACCCTGTTCCTCACCTTGCAGGGGTGCCTAGAGCTCAGCTGTGGGCATGCAGGGAGACCAGTCTGACAGGCGTCCCAAATGACTTCCCACTCAGCAGCAGACCTGCTGCTTCAGCAGGTTTTTTCCCTCTTTTGGGTGCCTTCAGGAGACCAGGCCACGTTCATTTTCTCTGCCAAGGTGTGATGCGCTGATCACATCAAGGCTTTTGATCCGGATGTAAGCATGCTGAGAAATCGCAATGGGATGTGCCACTTGCTGATGAATGCCATGCTTCTCTGTCCCTAGGATGCTGGATGACTTTTCCCATGAATTAGACAGCACTCAGTCGCGGCTTGATAACGTCATGAAGAAGCTTGCCAAAGTGTCTCACATGACAAGTGGTAAGTCCCAGGAAGTGGGATCCAATCTTGGGAAGGGGAAGACAAGCTCTCAGATCCTCGGTGGGATGCTGTGTGCCCCCACCACTGACAGCCGTCCCAGAGCCAAATGGATGGGAGGGAGCAGCTCTTACTGCTTGCAAAAGCGGGAAGATTTCCAAGCCCTGCAGCTGCTCCTGCCCAGACTCTGCTCCCCAGCCTGTTCTTAGCCTTTGTTTCATTTACAGATGCCTTCCTATTTATGCTGCTACCACTGCTGTGGGAGAATCCCCTCTAGATGGTTGGAGGGGAAGCTCTGCAGCCTCCAGCTCTGTTGCAGTTTCCCATGCTGCCTGTGGAACAAAAGCATTCAAGGTGCCATAAAACACTTGCCACCTTGTGTGGCTTTCCCAGCACCAAACACCTGCAGCAAGCCCCTTCCCAAATCCCACCTGCCCTCAGACTGCTGGCCCCTGGGGCTGCAGGCCTGTTGTCAGTCAGATACATCACTCAGCTGGGGGAGGAAAAAGGCGACTTCTGCACTGGGGGAGGCTGAACCCACAAGAAAAGTCCTTATAAGGCTGTGCCTGAAGGCGGTGGGCTGGCAGGGCGCCGCGGGCAGAGCAAACAGGAAGCCCGGCATGCCTGCAGGGAAGTCCCCTGCCGCCAGCTCACTGCTCTAAGTGCTGGCGCTGCGCCCACGGCCGCCGCCACTGTCACCCCTCTCCCCTGGGTGTTGGGGTAGCGTGTGGAGGCAGCAGCAAGTAAGGAGAAGTGTTCCTGCTCTACAAGATTAGGCTGCACAGGGATTTTACGAGGTTGTGGAAATATGGCCACATGGAGACCAAAGTGCTGACAGTGCACTTTGGATCACCAGTAAGCCCAGTGGCAGCATGACCACTGGCAAACCTTGCATATCTCTCCATTCCTCTGGGAAAAATGCTTTGCAGTGTTCCTGAGAATTGTGAACGGGCATTTCTGCTATCCCTTTCATTGTACATGCTGGGGCTGACCAGGAGGGTTCTTCCCTGCTGTGCCCTGACGCTGGGGGGGTGGCAGCAGCCCTGTCCGCGCTGCTGCACCACTGTCTCACAGGGGCTTTCTCTTTGGCATGCAGTTGTGGCCATAGACAAAGTAGCTCTCAGAGGCAATGCAGTGTTGAGCTTCAGCCAGCAAGGTGTGAAGATGTCCAGGGAAACCTCATTCCTGGCACTCTCCTCCAGGGAGCTGCCATAGGCTCTTCCTGGCAGAGCTCTTTTGGACAGCTTTCACCAGACCCTTTCTTGTTCCTTCAACAGACAGGTTATTCCAAGAATGAGCAGCAACAAACAGCAGTTTTCTGCTTATTCTTCCTGATTGCTTTTGATCCAGGTTATCAAATTTGTTTGTACTCGGCTGAGGAGAAGCCTCAAAATTCCCACAGCTGTCCCTGAAAACAGATGTATCCTGGAGGAGAAATGCTGTCACCCCATAGCCAAAGGAGCTGCTGCTTTGGTTTTTTCAGGCTTCCTTAAGCTTAAACTGGCCTCCTAGTAGCAGAGCAAAGAAAAGTTCTGCCCCAGTTTTCCTTCCCTGTTAAAGCAGGAAGACTGACACGTCCTTTTCCTTCCAGATCAACGGCAGTGGTGTGCAATTGTTGTCCTCTTCATCATCCTGCTGGTGGTGCTCATCCTGCTTTTTGTCCTGTGATGGACAGAACTTCCTCGGATGCCCCTCCATGCCCCCTCACCCCAGTGCCACGGGGAAATGAAACTCTCACCGTTTCCGTCCACACACAGAGAAACCTGCCCCCGGCTCTCAACATTCTCCTCTGAGGACCCTGGTTCGGCTCTGCTGGTGTCTCACCAGGACCTGGGGAGAGGGGGTGCAGGACTTGGAGCTGCCTCCTCCCCCAATGCAGTGTGATCTGGACCTGACCTCCAGGTCTGGATGCAGGCAGCTGGAGGGGGACTTGACCCCTTACCCTTCCACCTCATGCAGGTAGGAGCTGGTTGCAGCCGTCCCAAGCCGCCTGTGGTCAGATGGGGACACAAAGCAGCAAGCCCTGGGGAGGACAGGACCGGGGAGGAATTAATTGATTCACTGAGCATTACAAACTGCATTGCCAGCTTCCAGTGCTTGCCAGCCAAGGCATTACTGGGAGGAGTGGTGGTGTGAAGTCCATGCAGCCCCGGTGAGGGAGGGGAGCCCCAGCTGAACTCCCGCTACCCCACACTGCCTTCCTCCCATGGGCTGGCTCTGTGCTGCTGACCTGCTGCCGAGGTACCACAGTGGGTCTCCAGCTGAACTCACATCCACCACTACTTGGCAGTAGCTTGCATGCAGGTGAGCCGTAGGGTGTCATGTCCTGTCCTGTCCTTCCATTGGCCGGCTGGGTGTGATGAGAAACCCCAGAGCTTTAAACTTGGGTTGCTGCACACTGAAAGCTGGCAAACAACCGTTAGCCAGAGAGTGAATTTGTTAAAGCTTTTAAAATTGCTTCCTTCGTTATACAAGCCTCTAAAGCTCATTGACTGATGCTTTCTTTGCCCTTGTATAACTGAGTAACTGCTTCTGTTTAACAGCTGCTTCCCTTTGGCAAGTGATTTGTCAGGTCTAAAATAACTTATTTTTTTTAAGGAAAAAAAAACTTTAAAGATGTTTTTGAAGACCGTTCAAGCCCCATTCTCTCTATGGGTGCACAACATGCGTTGTCAGAGGAATGAGGCTCCATTATGTACTTTATCTGCATATGAAATTGTAAATAGGATGTCTGAATTTTCCCAACTGCTATTTTTTTGACACCTCCATTGTGAGCAACCAAAAGGCAGGAGATTTAAAGCTAGGTCACATTCCTGTATTACTTCCCAGTCCTGTTACCTTTGAGTTGTCTCAGCAGTGTTGGATAGTCTAGTTGTCTCCCTTGTACAGTGAATTAAAAGTCAGGCAGGTGGTTGATACCAACATGTGATGAATAAAGCTCACCCTGGCAGTATCACAGGGAAGAAATGCAGCCAGGGGGTTACGCTGCTAACACCAATTGCAGGATATGGGGTGACTCTTCAGAAGAACAAAAGCGATTGCTTACTAAAGTCTTACTCCCATATTTAAGTTGCAAACACCAGAAGACTCAGGCCAGGCTGGCTTTACACCTCTCATCTGGCTCTCAGATGGGGCTGGGGGAGGAAGTTAATTGGTGCCGATGCTAATACTTCTGCTGAAATTGCAACTCAGCCCTGGAAATCATCCTCCCGGAGTGGTAAGCTCACCACCAGACAGCTTTACCTCTGGGATGCTTAGCCTGGACTGAACACTTCTCCCCACCGGGTCTGTGGCTCCCTTCCAGCAGTTGTGTGACGCTCCTGCCCTGCCACAGGCGCTGGGTGCTGATGGCCAGCAGCACTGTGCCTTCCACGGCCACCAGACTGGGATAAGGGGGTCTGAGAAGGAGCTGCCCTACCGCACACCTGGGTTGGTGCTTTCCTTATCAATGCACATGTGCCCCGAGCAGCAGCCCGCACTAATGGTTTCAGCAGTTGCCCTTTGTCCTTGTGGAGAACCTCATTTCTTTTGGTGTTGTTGCAAGAAATATGTGGTGTCTCCTTTCCAGGGCTGCCTATAACAGCATCTGCATGGCTCCTTGGGCTTAATACCTCTCCAAGAGCAGGTTCCCAGGAGCATGAGCCTAACCAGAGAGTGAGGATAGCTGTTGGCTGGTATTTGCACACCTTTGATGTTATTTTCAGCATGGTTTTGCATCCTCCAGGAACAAGTGATGCTCCATGCAGGACCGCGCCTTCTTTAGTCTGGTGAAATGTTGGAGGATGGCCCAGCTGCTGCCATCGCCATGAGCCACCAAACAGCCTTCAGTCCCTTTTCTGTGTACATTAGCTTTTTCTGTTGGTGGTGCTGCTCCCTTTAACACTAAATAAACCCACTGCTGCTGCTGTGCCACACTGGGCAGCGGCAGAGATCACCGTCCCTTCTCTCAGTGGCCTTTGCTCAGGAACAATCTGGAGGTGGGCTCTCCTGGCACCAGGTAGCTGCTGGCAGGTGCTGCCCACATGTGGGTCACCAGCATGCAGAGGGCAGCCATTGCTGGTTCCTCCACTTGCTGCCCTGGCACCTGCTGCAGAGGCTTGTCGGTGCACAGATGCCCTGGTGCCACCCTGCAAGGCTGGAAAAAACCAAACCCCAAACAAGCAGCAGGAGCGCAGTTAGCATAGCAGTTAGCTATGAATACTTGCAGGCAATGTCCTCAGTGCTGTCCCAGCAGCACACACAGGAAAAGAGCGGTCGCCCCGTGCTCCTCCCAGCCCACAGTGCTGCTCATCAGGGTGGGGAAGGGGCTTAGCTCAGCTCCTCAAGGAGCAGTGCAGGTGGCTGAGCCCTCCCGCCCCCCCCGCCCTTGCCTGCTTAGGGCCCTCCATCACCTCCAGGAGGTCAGGAGGTGCAAGATCTCACAAAACACAGGCTGCCTGGGAATAGCACTGGGGGGAATACACTCACCCCCCAGCACAGCTCTCTCTGCAGAGCATTAACACGGGGAGCCCCTTTTACCCCCGTCACCATCTCCCCACCCCACAGACTAAACAGGTCTGTAGGCTCAATTGCGTCCCCTGGCCTTAGATGGCAGCATCCAGGCTCTGCCTGTGCTGGGGCTGTGGGGCATGCCAGGACATGTTCAGAACCCTGGGTTTACACAGTAAATCCCACTGTAGTTACAGTGGCCCAGGGCAGAGAGATACCAGCCTCATGAGAAAGCACCAAACACTCCCCTGCACCCATCAACAGCCCCACGACCCTGGCACTGAACCCCCTGGCCAGCCCACACCAGTAGGCATCACCCCAGCCTCCCCATGCCACCTGTAAGCCAAGGGTACCCTGTGGCATTATTACATATATGTACATATTTTAATGTTTTCAGCAGTGTGAAATAATTTAAAAGAAACCCACCAGCCCATGCGTGCAGGTATTTAGCACTGGCAGGGAGCCCTGTATCTCCTGGGGTCACAGAGATGGGGCATTGCCATTCTGGCCACCCCAGTGCCCAGCAGGCCAGACCTAACCTGGCTTGATGGTGGGGCTGAGGTGTCCTTTGTCCCCACAGCTGGGGCAGCTCCTCGAGATGCCAGACACTGGGGAGTCCTTGGTCCCACTTTGTTTCCCAGGGAGGGAGCCTCCACCACAGCAGGGAGCCAAGTGTCGCCCTGGAGCAGGGCAGGTCCTGGTGCTGCAGGGCAGTTTGATCCACTCAGTGCCAGCCTGCAACGTCCCATCAGTGGGATGCCAGCCTCCTCCCACCGGCTTCCCAGGAGCTGCGCTGGGGCTACCGGGGTGCTGGGCGGTGCCTGAGCACACGGAGTGACAGCGTGTCCGCCTGGAGCAGCAGCTCACGGATGCGGGCCAGCCCCAGCCCTGAAACAGCTGCCCCATTGACCTGCAGGATCTCGTCCCCCACACCCAGGAGCCCTGTGTACAGCTTGGCTGTGCCGGCGTCCGCCATCTCCTGCACGTAGACACCTATGGAGAGAGATGGGACAGGTGAGCCCCCAGCCTGCACCCCATGGCTGGAGCTGTGTCCCGCGGGGGTGCCCAGGGCTGCCCCGTCGTAAATACTGTAAATGGCTTTTGGGACAGGCTGTGTGTCCCAAGCAAAGGGATGATGGATGTGTGGGACTGTGTGTGCACAAAGCCACAAGTGGCAGTATCCTCCCATCCACCATCACCCCTATGGGGCTCAGCAGGGATGGAGCAGCCCTTTGTACCTCTCCCCAAGCTTGCTCCTGTGAAGGAAGAGGAGCCACTGTGGAGGGGCTATGCCAGGCCTCCCCTAGGGTTTGAGTGAAGCTTTGGGATGACCCCACCGTACCTTTGTCGGGCCGGCCATGCCCAGAGGTGACACAGAACCCGAAGGCACCCTGGGGGGGTCGCTGCAGCTCCAGCTGGCAGGTGCCATCAGGGAAGACCTCCACCACACGCCCCACTGCACGCAGCCGACCGGGCACCCCAATGTCCTCCACGCTCAGTGAGCGCCGTGGCCCTGAGCCCCCCTTCCTGCAGGGAGAGGGGAGATGGGGTGAGCGGGGTTCCCTGGCTGCACTGAGCCACTGCATGTGTCTGAGCACCCCAAAACAGCAGATGTGCATGGCCCATCCTACCTGTCAGCCATGGTCTGGGGCAGGAGGTAGGCACTGGCATGGGGTGCCTTGCCCAGGAGAGGGTGCAGGCTCTGGACAGAGGTGGCTTTTTGGGGCTGGTGGAAGGGTGACACCTGGAGAAAAGCACCTGATTGAGATGGGGACAGTAAAAGCCATGCAGCACTGCAGCCCATCATGCACCAACATTCAGAGGGAGCAGGCGGTAACAGGGCATCTTTCTTACACCTTCCCCCCAACCACATGCATCCACTGCTGAGGAGAGATAAGCCAGCATCCCCCTCCCTGGGCAGGAAACCCCCCTGATGCTTCTTGAGGAGGCATCTCTACTGCTGCCATGACCCCAAACCGAATTACCCCATCTCCCCTCCCCAAATCTGCTTTCCCACCCTCCCTTGCTCCCTCCTTCCCCCTTCCATTCCCCATTTGGCTCCAGGCTTTTCAAACTCCCAAGTTTGGGATGGATCATGCCACCACACCCCCACACCCCCCCTCAATTCTTCCTCTGGGACCATAAAGCTATGGCTCAGGAATGCTTCAGCCGAGGCCAGCACCTCTTCTCCTGTGGGACCCCTCAGCTCCCTGCAGATGCCCCCAACATGGGCTGATGTTTCAAGCTCACCAGCTGCAGGGACTGCAGGGAGGGCGACTTCTTCATGCTGCACCCATCTGGGGCAGTGCTGCCGGGGGCCAGGAGCTGCTCCATGCTGTAGCAGCGGAAGCGGCCCAGACGCTGCTTCGTGCTCTGGCTCAGGCTGCACAGGAGCTTCTTCAGCCCCGATGCCGAAGCGCTGCTCCCCTTGCGGCTCACTGGCTGCCCCTGCTCCCTGGATGGAGAGGGGTTACTGTCAAACACCCTGTACATGGGGGGAGCAGGGCCCACGGGGGGAGCTGGGGGCACATCCTGCACCTGCCACTGCAGCCTTGAGAGATGCACCATGGTGAGACTGGGGTGCTGCTACCTCCCTGCCGCAGTAACTCAGCTTGCACAAGGGCAGGGCTCACACGCCAGAGACCTCAAGGGCTGCCTGACATCTTCCCCACAATTTCAGCAGTTTAACCCCATTAACTCCCCATGTCTCTGCCTGAAGGGATTGCATCCTGCCGAGGGGCTTGAAGGACCCAGTGCCACCTCCAAGCCCTACTGCCAGGCTGAGTCCAGCAGGATCATGTTTAGTGAGCCCCAAGGCAGCCTGGGGCTGGCAGCATGTAGCAGCCGATTTTCCCCAAAAGAGAACCACCTGGCACTGGCCTAAACACCTCCAAGCTCACCCACATTTGCCCACAAGTCACATCTGCTGCAACACCCCCGGTGGAACCAGATGCAGGGTGAAACACAGCTCCCACAAACCCCTCTGAACACACATGCAAAACTGTCACCTCGCATTGTAATTTCTGGGAGGGTTTTGGTGCTTAGAGGTAGAGTCCCACCAGGAAGCCTTTGGGAGCTCAGCCTGGCAGCACCCTGCTGTGCCAAGGAGGGATGCTCAAGGATGCAGCACTCACTGTGCAGTGCAGGCTGTGAGCAGCCCCTCTCACTCACCCGTGTGCTGCACTCCTGCCTGGGCACTGCTGCTGTGCTTCCAGCTTCCCGGCTGCTTCCCCAAGGGAATGAGAAGACTCCTGGGGCACAGGGGTGATGGGCTTGGCAGTGGGATGTGACAGTGCCCCTGCAACCACAGCAAGCTGATCACATCCCTGCTTCATCAGAGACCCCCAGGCATCCCCGTGTATGGGTCTCTTACCTCTGCCTGTCTCCAGAGGGTCCTGCCCATGGGTGTTGTTGCAGTTGTTGGTGGACAAGGCACGGAGGGGGCTCCCCGGGAGCCACCTAGGGCTGCAGGAGCCCCGACGCTCCCCTGGCCCCACCGTGCCCCCAGGCTGGGAGGACGCAGTGCTTCCAGCATCAGGCTCCAGGCCCCGGCCTCCTTGGCTGAATGCTCGGCGGAGGCCACTGGAGAAGAGGGCTTTCCTGCAAGGCACCTGGGAGCAGGCCTTCTTGGTGTGAGGGGGAGTGGGGACATGGCTGCCCCGCACAGTGGTGCCAGTCCCTGGCTGTGAGGAGGGCTCCTGGGGCTCGCTGGGCTGCTGCGGGGTATGAGCGGTGTTTCCCATCCCATTGCTGCTCCCCAGATGACAATAGGGGTCCCTGTTCTCCTGGCTGCCGGCTCTCCTCAGTGGCAGGGGGCAAACAGTCCCTGTCTGGCTTGTGGCACCACTTGAAGAACCATCCCCTGCGTGGGGACCACCACTGGCTGCACACGTCCCCTTCTCAGTCCTCGCCTCTGGCTGTGGGGTGGCACAGGGGGTCCTGTGCCCGCGAGCATGGGGGCCCTGGTGCCCCCGCAGGTGGGGGCTGCGGGGTCCTGCCTCTTCGCTGTCCGTCCGGCAGCCATCAGAGGTGTCTGTGCTCTCCAGAGCTGAGTCCACCTCATCGATGTAAGTGACGTCCCCAATATAGGTCTCCTTGATCTTCTCCATGTGGATGCGCTGCCGGGAAGGGAGAATCCACAGTGGTGACCCCCGGGGGCCCAGAGCCCTGGTTTTGGGCTCCGGTTGGGCAGCGTTCATTCCCCCACTATCCCCTGGGATGCTTCTTTGTGCTGCAGGGCTACTTTCAGTCTTGTTGGTAGCCGTTGGCATATTCATGCCGTGAGTGGCGGGAGCTCTGATGAAGGAGCCACAGGTGCTGCACTTGCCCCCAGCTGCGAGGTCACTGCTCCGGGCTTTGGGCTGTCCGGACCCGTCCCCTGGCTGCCTGCCGCCGGCCGGCTCTGGTGAGGAGAGCACCGAACCCGGCCCCCGCCGGTGCCGCAGCTGCAGCCGCTCCAGGTACCGCACCTCGGCGTCGCGGGCCGACTCGTCCTCGAAGCGCACGCGGGATGGGGAGGGCCCCCGCGGCTGCCGCGGCTGCCCACAGCTCGACTCCCCGCTCGACGAGTCACTCAGGCTGCCGCCATCGCGTGGGGCAGCGCTCGGCCTCCCACTGGGCTCCCTGACACGGGGACAGACAGATGGTCACAGACAAGCTGCAAGGGCTGCCCAGTTCCTTTGGGGAAGTAGGGCAGGAGCGGGAAAAGCCAGGGCAGAACGTGGGACAGGAGGAAAATCCACCTGATGCCCCATCACAGTGTACAGCCCTGCTCCTCCACAGCCCTCTGCCTGGGCTGCCTGAAGCTGAAGTCTTGAGAGGCTGCGGCAACCCCCAGCTGCTGCAGCTCGGCCTCCATCACCTCTCCCCTGCACCAAAGTGCATGGTTAATCAGTCCAGGAACACCGAACTGTACATGACCCGGAACACATGGCAAACACTGGCTCTGGTACAACCTTCCAGCACCGAGCTCCCCATCAGCTGGGAAACCTGTCCTCCCAGCCAGCCAGGAGCATACCCTTAATGCCCCCACACTATCAGCACGCTCAGCTAAACAGCCCCAGACATCATGCTACAAACACTTCACACGTGCTCGGCGGGGGGACGCTCCTGCGAGCAGAGAGCTGCTCACACGAGGGTAGGAGGCTGTACACGTTTGCAGCAGATCAAACCCTGGCTCTGCACATGCACCAAATCCAGATGCGTCCCAAGAGCACCATGGCACCGGAAGGGGGGGGGAGGGGAAGGATGCGGGGCTGGCACTGACCTGTGGTGCGGGATGGCGGAGGACAGGAGAAGGATGTCGTGGCTGGCGCGCATGGGGTTCGTTCGAGCCTTCATGCGGGCACGCTGCAGCAGCTGCTTGGCCTGCTCGTGCCGCGGGCTCAGCTCGAGCTCCTGCCCAGGGACAAAGGCCCTGCAGCCCCGCAGCGGGGAGCGGGATTAGGAAAAAATAACAGGGATTAGACCTGGTTTAACAGTGACGACGCGGCTGCTCTGACCAGAGAAAGCAGGGCCTGGCTTCCACTCACAGGAGGGCTGCCTGCTGTGCTGGGGAACAGCAGGGCAGGAACCCCTGTAGCCCCAGTGCCAGGTGGGAGGAAGGGGGTAGCACTCTGCACCGGTGATGCTTTGGGGAAAGGCTCAGCCAAGGTAGCGCTTTGCTTCACCAGCATCCCAGATATGGATGGGGAAACTGAGGCAGGCACTGCCTCCAATCCCTGCCCGAGTACATCCTGTGATGTGAACTGAGGTTCATTTGGGATGACCTCACCCAGATGCTTTGCTGCCTTCCCTTTCTTCCAGGGGGGTTTCCTTTGCACCCCCCCGCCCCAACAGGAATCCATCAGATCCAGCACTGCCTTCCCTGCTGGCCATGGCCCTAATCCCCTGATTAAAATAATCAGCTCAGCAATTGCTTTGGGGACCACGGCCTCAACCTCTTTGCAGCAGCAGGACGGGAAAACACCAGCCCCTAGGAAAGCCTCCTGTGCAGCACCATGTGAGAACCAGCTTTCCCCCTGGGGTTTGGCTGCCCTGCTCCCTGGAGCGCAGCATCCCCAGCTTTGCCTTGCACCCAGCCACCACCGATCAACCCTAACCATGGAAGGGAGCAGAACCAGTAACCACAAAATATGGGGGTCTTCCCCACTCGCTTCCCCCCATGCAGCCCCCAAGCCCCCATCCCTGCTCCCCAGCCAATACGCTGCTACCCAGCTCACCTGCCAGTCTCACCTATGTATTTTTAGTCCATACCTCTAAGGTTTATCATTAGTCCTACAAGATTACACACAGCTACCGCCTGGGATCCTCTTAAGCACCTGGAGCAACTTTCTGTCCCCTCCTCTTCCCCAGCTCCCTTCCCAGCCCTGGGGTCCTGTCAGGGACCCCCTGCACCCAACCACCACATGAACACCCGGCTTGGCCTGACCCTCCTGCCCCGCTCACACCAGAACATTGCCGGAGCCCCTCCCCGCCCCCCCCCCCACTGGCTGCCACACCAGGGTGCTGATCCAGTCGTCTCCAGAGCCCTGCCAAGCCTCAGCACTACAGGAGAGGGCGATGTCCAGCTCTGCCACACTGGGCCTGACCTACCTGCAGCCCTCCATGTCCTGCAGTGAGACCCCTGAGTCCCAGTCCCCATCACTCGCTGGCACCTCTGAAATGGAGAACAGGGAAAGGCATCAGCTTGGCTGGGCTGCGGCCCCCACCCTGCTCCCTCTCGATAACACCCCCACATCCCCAGCCTCACCGCTCAGTCCATCCTAACAAACACCCTTTTTGGGGCTACCCCAGCTGCTTGGTTCTGGAGAGACTCCAGGGAAGTGGGACATGGAGCAACAGTGCCTGGCATAGGGTGTGCCCACAGTCATTAGGACAGATGTTTTCTAAGGAGAAATTAATTCCCTTTTCTGGTGGCAGCTTGCAAAGGGAAGATGATGCCTGCAGACCTCAAGTGCCCCAGAAAGAGGGTTTTTTGATTTCAGCAGGGAAATTCCTCACCAAAATGTCGAAGGAGACCAGCAGCACCCAGGGCATCCATGGGAAGAAGCACCCCATGTTGTTTGTGAGCATCTCCCACAGCTGCCGGTGAAGGGGACACAACACCCACAGGGTGTGAACCAGCATGGAGCTGTACCCACACTGTAGGATGCTGGAGGACAGCACCAAGGGCCCTGCTTCACCCCAAAGCTTTTCCTTTCCTCTCCCCCGAGTTCTACCGAGACAGCCACCACCTGCTCAGAATACAGACCAGGGGCATCGAGGCTCAGCACCTCCTGCAGCAGCCGCCGGTTCCTCTCCACACGCTCGGCCAGCGAGAGCTTCTCCCAGCCCTTGGCCGTGGTGGGGGACACAGACGGAACCCCCCGGTCCCGCAGTGGGGTTCGTGCCTCTTCTCCCAGGGGATGTCTCTCACGGGGGGGGGCAGAGCCCCGGGTCCCACTGCTCTCACCCTGGGGGAGCTCGGTGCCTCCTGGTACGTCTCTGGGTACCGGCACCCGCCAGAGCCCCGGGGTGCCAGCGCGGGGTGCCGGGGTGCTGTCAGGGGCAGGCTCCCCGTCCAGCAGCCCATCCGTGAGGTAGGTGCGGAGCTGGGCCCGCGGCTCCACTGCTGCCGCATCTGATCCCGGCTTCCCCCGCCGGGGACGGGGCTTCTTGAGGGAGGAGCGCTCGGCGGCAGCTGCGGGGGTCCCCGGCCGGCCGCCCCCCCGCTTCTCCTTCAGCGCCTTCACCTTGCTCTCCAGGATGGCGTGGGGCCCGCGGGAGGCCTCGGGGGGCTCCAACAGGGCAGAGGTTCGGCTGCTGCCCTGGCTGTGCTGCCTGGGGGGCCGCGGACCCCGGCGCGTCTCAGCAGGAGAGCCCCCCTCCATGCATCCTGCGGGGAGAACACCCAGGGGAGGGATGAGCCCCTGCACCGGCCTCACAACCCTCCTCCCAAGAGCGTCACTCCTGCCCGCCTGAGGCTCTGGGGACAGCAGGCATAGTGAAGTCTGTGCCCAGGGGGCAAATGTATGCGGTGCCACTGTGGCACAGCACGACAGGGCAAACCCACCCTCCCAGAGCACTGGCAGTGTACAAGCATAGCTCTGAAATGGGGGATTGGGGTAGCCGTGGTTCCTCGAAGCAGGAGTGCCTGTGTCTATGCGGGCTGTTTTGGTGGCCTGGGGCACCAGCAAGACGCCCTGCAAGGAATTAGCACTCTTCTGAGCCAAATCAGAGCCCCAAAACTCCCCAGAGCAGAAACCCCTCGCCGCTGCAACTCGCCAAAGGTGCCACCAGATAGACACCGGTCCCCAGGGTCACACGTGTCACCCGTCCTGCACTGACCTCTTAGTCCCGGTGGTACCCAGTTGCTGCTGCCCCCATGCACCCCATTGGGAACATCCCGTCCCTGCTGGTGCCCCTGGAGGAGCCTCCCCCGTGGCAGGAGCATCCCCAGGACACCCACCCAGGCCTCGTTGCCCCCCGGCTCACCACAGCCCCTCGCTGCCCCGGGGCAGAGCAGCGGTGGGATAGGGCTGCGGGCGGGAGGCGAGGGCTGTCCTTACCCCCGGAGCAGCATCGAGAGAGGGCTGGGAAGGGGGGGGAGGCGGCGGAAGAGGGGAAGGAAGCAGGGGGGGGGAAAAATTGAAAAGGGAAAAAAAAAAAAAGAGCAGTCCAGACCAGCAAATCCCGGCCCCTTCCCGCAGCCGCGCTCGGCGCCCGGCCGGGCCCTGCCTCCTCCTCCCTCGCAGCGCGCCCCCACGCCAGGGCGCACGGCCCGAAGCGCGTCCCGCCGGCGCCGGCGGGTGGTCCTGGTGCTGACGGGCAGCGCGCCCCTGGCCATGGGCAGCGTGTCGGGGATACCCAACGGCCCGTGGCGGGACGGGGGAAGCGCGGCTGCCTTGGCCGGCTCTGGAATGTCCTTTGTCTGGGCGGCGGGTTTGCGAGGCGAGCGGGCAGGGAAGCCAGGCCAGCTGCCCGGGCCGGCCGGGGGGCACCTCACCCCGGGGTGCTGGAGCCGCCAAAAGGATAGGGAGGGAGGGCCCCCAGGAGTGGGGGTGTCTTCTCTAACAGCCTCCAGCTGTGCTTTAGGCACCCTCCTGTGACCATCACACACAGCTGCAGGTGTGCTAAATTTTCCTGCTGTCCCAGAGGCCAAATCCTGCTTCGACCCGGCCACAAGCCAGGGCCAACCAGGCATCTTAAGGCAGGAGGATAGTGAGAGTCAAGCTTGGTCCATCCATCCACACCCCTAAGCCCATCATGCAGTGTGCACACTGAGGAGCTACCCACTACTCCCCATGCACCGAAACCCCCTGCCCATCTCCCCTGAGACCCCACAGAGCTCATCCCGCAGGATGAGGGTCCTGTGTGGACATCACTTACCTGGAGGTGCTGGGACTGCCGTCCCCGGGGGACATGAGGGGTGCTGCAGCGGCCATAGGCATCCTGGCCCTGCTCCGGCTGCCGCTTTAAGCTGCAGCTTTTGATATTTGTGATTGGTTTCATAATCCCGATCAAAAGGAAATCACCAGGATTATGAAATTGTTTTAATCCTCCCGGCTCTGGCCGCACTGGCTCCCACCAGCATGAGCAGCAAGAAATCATTTTTATCTTCCTAAAACATTCACCACCACTACAGTGGTCCCAGGGTGCCCATCACAGCCAAAACTGAGCCCAGGGGCTTCCCTGCACCAGGGCTGACTGGCAGCAGAGATGACTCCTTGCCCATAGGGAACAAACCTTCCCCCAGCTGCTCCCAGGCAGGAGGGGACTGCTGGCAGGTTTGGGTGGAAGGGCTCAGAGCAGGGATACCCTCCTCACCCCATACCCCCACCCTGAAGCCCAACCTCCCCTGCAATGCCAGGACCCATCCTTACCTCTGTGACAAAGAGGGATCCCTGCTCCCCTGCCTGGGCTGGGGAGGTGAAATGCACCTGGGAGATGTTGTCCCCATCAAGCTGGGAACAAATGGCCCAGTGAGGTGCCAAACCCGGACTCCTGCCACCAGCCAGGCAGGGGGCTGAGGCCAGGATTAAACCCTGGGAAGCGGCTGGCGCGAGCAGCAACAGGCTTAGAGTCATTTCAAGGAGCTGGGCTCTCTTCTGGAGGAAGACCGATTACAAGAGATGATGAAGAGATTTAAGAGAGCGAAATCAAACACAGACCCCAGGCAACCCAGAGTTGGGCTGCTCTGCCTCTGGTCACTCACTGTGCAGGCACGACAACACCTTAGACCAGAGACAAGCTGGAGAGAGGCAACTGAATGCTCTCAGAAGGACCAAGGGAGAGCCTTTAGCTGGTATGGCACGGCCTGGACAGGTTTCCTCCAGCACCATCCCCTGATGTGTTGGGTTTGAGCCCTGAGCACTTCCCTTTGAACACTTCCTGCCCACCTCCAACCCCTCTCCAACATCTCCCTCCTCCAGGCACCTCCCCTCTTCCCAGACACAGAAGTCCCTCACCTCCAGTCATCAGCAACAGCCCAGAGCTCCCAAGGGCACAAGAGCAGCATCTTTACAGAGCAGTGGAAGCAAACACTTTGTGAGTGAATGTGGCACCAGGCGTGGGACATGAGAAGAAACACACACAGACCAGGGACAAAAGAGCCATCAGATCATTGGAAAACAAAGAGCTTGTAATAATGAAAAAAGGACAGATTTAGTAACCGATCACTTTTTCCTTTGAAAAACACAATCACAGTAACTTTGCTTTATACAACCACCTAGAAACTATGAAACAGGATCACATTGTGCATTAATTTTTTTTTTAAACCTACTTATCAAGAAGGGTATTCCACACTTCAAAAATTATATCCATTTGGGGAGGAAAGAGGAGACAGCTAATAGCGCAGTCACAGATACATCATGAGTCCAAGCAAGCAGCAATTCTTTGTCCTCACCTTTTCCACTTAGCCGAAAAAGAAGAGTGGAGAAGGGGATAGCAAAAGAGAAGGGAGAAGGAAAGAAAGAAATCACCCACAGAGGACAAATCACACTCCATAATTACTTTTGACATCTACAGGGCTTCATAGAAAGATCATTTTGACCAACACAGCGGGGAGGGGGAGAGGAAGGCGGCAGCAGGACCAGGGGAACTTCAGCATTTCCACCCCAGGCCCCTTCCAAACGCCAATCCTTCACCAGGAGGACCTATGGGACGGAGAGGTCATCACAAGTTCTACCAGGCTGCCCAATTTCTCCTCTGGAGCAAAGAGTTTGCAATTTAGTTCCTAGAGCCTGTGGGGCTGTCAGGCCATGGGGCATCTCCCCAGGCAGGGCTGGCACCTCTTGCCCACCGTGGTAGAGTCGTGCTGGGGCCAGAGCAGCTTCCAACTAGGAACAGGGCTTGAGCATCAGCATCTGGGTGCACCCAATATGACCTCCCCTTTTCTCTCCTCCTCCTGCAAAACCTGTATTTCTCTTGCAGCCAGGATGCTGCAGCAGGGACTGAGCCCCCAAGGGATGCTGATACATCAATTTTACTGCACAGTGGTGGCAGGATGACAGCTCATCCCAAGGTGTGGTATTTAGGATGATATCATGTAAAGGAAGGCAAGGTTTGATGAGGTGACAGCCACTGAGCCCAGCTGTGACTGCTGCAGTTATTGCAGGGATTTTTCCACTCTTCCTCCAGGAGCTCCAGCCCCTCTTTTCCAAGGAGACAAAAAAAAACCCAATCACCTTCTGGAATAAAAGTGTACGTTAAAAAAGATATGCTTAAGGCAGAAGATCATCTTCCCCTGTGAGTGCAAAGCAGAACAGTGGAAGAGAGGAGGGAGGAGATAACACCAGGATGCAATGCATGAGCAAAGTGGCTGCTGTGTTCCCAATGGGAACATGACGGTCCAACATCAGAGCCACAACTCCCCCCCAGAGTCTGCGGCACATACCAAGTCATGGCAAGCAGTATGCAGCAGCACCCTTGCAGTATGAGGCCAAATTCATTTGGCTGTTCAAAACAGACAAAACTCAAAGGCATTGCACCATCTCCCTTGCTCCTTGGAAGATCCACAGTAAAATCCCCAGGGACTGCTATCTCCTGAGCCAAGGACCGTGTTTTCCATCCCTGCCTCCCACACAGCTGCAGTGGCCGAGCACTGTCTAGGAGGCAGAACAAGCAGCACAAGTTATTACTAGGGAAGAGCAGCAAGATCCAACTCTGATCCACAAGAGACTTTTCCCTTCCCCAAGATGTTCACGCTGAAGGCTGCTGGCAGTCACCTCTTCACACCCTGCATTATCACTGGCTTCAGACAAAAAGCAAAGATACAGAAAGAACAAGGAGGGCCAGCAGCAGGGCTGCGAAAGGCATAGGATGAGCAACAGCTGACTTTGGGAATGCGCCTGAATTTGAGAGGTAGGAGCTTATTTGAATCATACAGGCTAGAGCCATGAGTGCTGCAGATGCGCTTCTTTTATAATGTGGTGAGACAGCATTGGTTCCCATTGATGGAGCAACTCCTGTTCCTGCCTGCCAAGTCCATAACGTCCAGGCCTTCCCCACTGCCCCTCCAGGAGTGCGCACCCCCAGCACACAGCGTTGCCTTCTCCAAGCAAGGGTACCTGGATTTTCTGGAGACACACTCTCAAAGCCATGCAGAGAACTCCAGATAGCAAATAAACTCTGAATGCTGAAAATCCTACCCTCCTGCAACCCAAAGATCCCTGGAAGAGCAGGAAGGATAGAACGCAGCAGGGAATGAGCATGGAGACCTAAGTCCAAAGGGAATCTCCAGAAATCAGCAGCCACACTCCTCCTCTTAGATGGTACCATCTGCAAGGGTTTCAGCCAGACCAAAGCAGCTTCCACACCATCCCTGGAGCCACACACAACCACCACCTCTGGCAACCTCTGTACTGAGTCAGCAAAGAAGGAGAGCTCAACAGCCAAAAGCCAGCACTGCTCTGTGGTGGCCAGAGCACAGACCTGGCTCGGCTTCCAATTTCCATCCAGCTATATCCCAGCAACTGAAGTATTGGACAAAAACTCCCAAAACAGCTCCTTTTAACTGTGCTCTCCATAATTCTGGATTGCAACCCTGCTGTTCTCCCTCCAGGAGTGTTTTCAAGCACCCATTAGCAAAGCCAGCTCACAAAGTGAAGCCACCCTGGATTGTCCCTACCATCCTCACTCAGGCTGATCACAAGGAGCGACGGTGCTATTTTCTCTCACCATCTGCTCTGCTTCATTAGGTCTCCCTTTATTGGCCAGATGTTCTCGCAGACATGGAGCCGTCCTGGCTTTAGCACTCCTCTCAGGAGGAATCTGCATGCCTGATTTCTCAGAAATCTCTGGGAGGGAGGGAACAGGCAGACACAGCACCAGGGCGCTGGGAGCCTTTAAAAGCCGTGCCTCTGGGAATCCGGGCTACTCTCCCCTGAGAGAACATCTTCACTGCCAAAAGGGATGGTGTTTTAGTTCAGGACATAATGATTGCTGGCTGTAGCACACCACCTCCCCTTTTTTAATGATTTCTCCCGCCAGCAAAAACAGAGAAAAAGGGAAGGGAAGGAACAGAGCAGGCAGATGGAATGCTTGTTTCCCGTAAGGATTTGGGATAAGCTACAGAGTAAGAGTTTAATTACTTGCAACCTGACCCTTCTTACCAGGTTGGGAAGCAGGTGGTGGGATAGTGCAGCAGCAGGCAGGCAGGATGCAGGCCACCCAGCCATGCCTGCTCCTCCCAGTCCAGCTGAGGAAGACAGAGTACTCCCAGGGGACTGGCATCACTTCAAAATCTCTCTCTGTATTTTTCCTTTGCTCTGAAAGGAAGAATTGCCAATAAAACTCTTGTTTCTGTTTATGAAAGAACCATGTGCTGAAATAATGCTACAGGCTTATTTTGGATTGTTCCCCTGGTGCAGCTGCCCTCCTCTAACACTCTCCTGGGTAGGTACAGCTTCACTCATCTCCCAACATCCTCACCAGGAAGCACCTATGCAAGGTTTGGACATGGCAACAACTGCTGCAACATAATATTTGGAAATATTTAAAGGCCTTGTACCTCAGACTCCACTTCCGTATGAAAAGGAACCCTCAGTTTAAGTATGAACAATGGACCTAAGGGAGTTAAATACAGGGAAACAGGTTCCTGGGCATAGAAAGGAGGAACAGCACAACCCCAGCTAGTCCAGCTGCCCTCCCACTAGTGCAGACCGACGTGGCAGGAGATGCAAGGAGGAGCACCACGATGGACAGCACCACCCAACCACTGACAGAACAGAGGTGTCTCCCAGCAGGTCCCTCAGAGCTTCCCTGTAAGCTGAGAGAACATCACAGAAGTGTAGGCAGTTACAGGCCTGCAGTGTTGTCCTTCACCTGGCATGGGGCACAGGTCCATCACCAATGAATTCTAACAATCTATTTCCAATTAAATGAAGAGAGCTAAGTTTCCTTCCTCAGTTCCTCTGGGTAAGAGGCACAGCAGGCAAACTGAAAAAATGCAATGTACCAGGCGTGTGGGAAACCATGCTATTAGCTAATTGAAAAACAAACCATGAAACAGCAACTGAGCAGAGATTCCTAAAATTCCATTGCCCAAACTAGAGGCAAGTCACCAGACAGACATCAGTATGAGGATCCTACTTCAAGAGTTTCACCCCTGCCTTGCAGTCCTAGCTGTGAGCCAGGCTGAGGGGAGGGCAGCAGTCCTGGGGACCCCAGGCGTGTCAATCCAACCCAGCTCCAGCTCCACCACCAGTACTGCTGCAAGAGGTCAGGGAGAGCACACTGTGCCAGGGGAAGGACGGTAGGGCTCTAGTGAGAAAAAGGGGCACAAGCAGCAGCCAAGCCACAGGGCAGCACCCAAAGGAGGCTTTTTGCCAAACCAAAAGCCATGAGGAAAGCTGTTTTCAGTTTCACCTTCCCCATTCAGGTAGGCACAACACAGTCCTTCCCATGCTCCACAGCAGTTCTCTAACAAGCCAGCACTCCTGAACCCCAGCCTGCTAAGCTTCCCCAGCCCACCATCACCTCCTTGCCTTGTCCCACTTTGCTGCAATGGGCTGCAGGAGAACACCGGAAGAGACCTCTGCTCAGTATGGGATGCCATGTGCCATTTAAAGATTATTAAGGCTTTGAAAAATACTTTCTGATCTGGAGAATGAAGTTCTGAAGGCTTTGTTGACCTAGCTTTTTTGCATTGTTGGCAGGACCCAACTCTCCTTTCAAAAGGGCCTTAGCATCATCTGCACTACTTTCACACAGGTGCATGGAAAGTTGGCATTGAACCAGCACAAGACATGCCCAGAAGCAGTAGCAGCAACTAAAAAAAAATCAGAAACTTTGGTTTAAAGTAAAATTGAAAAGAAAGAAAGAGAGAAAAGGTAAAACATAGGTGAAAGTTATCTCACGAGAGGGGTATTTGCAGGGCATAACTCCACAGCCCTGGAGATCTACATCTATATTCCCAGCTTTGTTTTCCCATTACAACCTTCATTGCACAGGACTCAAAATCATTCTCATACGGTTGTTAAGTTTCATAAATAATGTGAAAGCTATATGCAACAGATACATCATATTCCCAAAAAATTATAAGAAAAGTTACATCAAATTAAAAAGTAGCTTCATGAATGAAGATACTGCTCTAAGTGCACTTTCCCTGCAAGTGCAGCCAGTGCCTCAGCGCTGGATATGAAGGAAAAAAACCAAAACAAACAAAATCAGATTTAAAAACTTAAGTCCGGTTTCAACCAGTCAAAACCGGGCCAAGCAGAAACCGAGTGTGCTCTCGGCACTGTCCCATGAGGGAGTCCCTATGATGCTTCGTTATCCAGATAGGTTTGTATGTCCTTGTTGAGACTGTAAACAATCCTTCTTTCCTGAACTGTCCTCTTTATTGGCAAAACAAAGTAAAATATTTTATTTTTTTAAAATAGAACATTAAAATTAACCCAGAAGAAAAGAAATGTAACACAGTGAGCTTGTTGGAGTCCATAGGATCTGGTTTGGAAGAGCTTGGAAAACATGTTCAGTGTTTTCTCCTGTTTTCAGTTGGAACTGTACCAGAGATTGAGTTACTTGGGGAAGAGGTGAACAGAATGAGAAAACAAAGAATGCGGAATAAGAGACCGTGGCCATCTCATGTGTTCACTTCAATCGCTAGGTCCTCTATCAATACCTTAGTGTCAGAAGCCTTGGATCTGGGGAAATAAAAAGAAAAACAGAAAACACTCACTGCAGAGAGGTAATATCCATTACTACATGCAGACAGTAAAACCACAGTGCTTTTGGGGAGGGTCAGGGGGCGTGTTGTAGTCTTTCTTACATGGAGAGGGAATAAGCGGACTACCAGAACTGTTTCACACTCTCACTCCAGCTGAGAATAGCAGAGCCTTATAAATATGCCCCATCCATCCCTCAGCATCCTCCTCCGGCAGCACCGCTCACACCACCCCACCGGCCACCTTGTGCACACAGACAATGCCCTCTGCCGGGCTGCACCCACAGGCGGCCGGGTCCACTGCAGCACTGCACCCACCCCTCCGCACAGTATGCAACATGCAACAAACACTGTCACAGCAGGCCCACATCCCATCTGCATAAAGTTCTTCAGCCTTTGTCGGTTGGTACTGGTCATATCCATGTACTCTGAGCCAACACAGATGTAAGACAAGCACAGCCCTAGGGCTGTGACTCAGCCAGGGTGCTCTGCATGACAGCCATGGCCTCCTTTTCCTCCCATCCACCCCTCCCATGCAGTGATGCAACAGGGGAATGTGCTGCAGGGATTGCACAACACTCCTGACAAGCCCTGCTTCGCATCCCCAGGGAGCCCAAGCTTGCTCCCTGGCCAAAGGGCAGGCCTCTGCAGCTATGCTGCTAGGACATAAGTAATACTTGGATACTGGAGCACCCTGTGATGCTGGGAGCATAAGCACTGCGGTGAAAGTATGCAGTCAACAGGTTCAGGAGCTGCGGTGCAAGGTGGGGAAAATTTAGGGTGAAAGGATGATGGGTGGAAATAAAAAAAAAAAAAGCATGAGTTCACGTTTGAGAGAGGAAGGAGTCTGAGATCTCACATATGAAACCTTAACGATAACTGGAATCCTGGGATGGTCTGAAGCATGGAAATGGCCAGTTGAAGAGAACCTCTCTTCTAGGTTTGCATTTATAACCTCTGGCGACTGCTACAGGCTATTTTTGCAGAAGGGAAGTCTTGTAAACGGAGCTCCCTTTTCCAATTCCATCAGAACTCCAAGATGATGCAAAGGATGGATTGACCCCCAGTCAGAGGCACACGTTTACTAATTGGACCTGTCCTCCCTTTGAATGGCAATTTTGGCTGAGATCTTCACGTGATTACCCAGTCCACAAATGGCCCCCACACATTAAGAACAGCTGCAATGCATGATTTGGTTTGTTGCACTGGAGGAGAGACAAAACATACTGTGAAGCAAGGCGAGGTCTGCGCAAGGACACACTCTGGCTGCGCTTCCACTGTTTGTTCTTGCGGCGATTTCGTACACCATCTTCCTGGTCCATCATCTGATCCAAGAGCGTCAGGTCATCAGCGTTGAGTGGTGCCACGGAGATGTCCCTCACAGCACGGAACTCACCACAGTTGTTCAGGTGCTCATTTTCCAGACGGAAGAAGTTCCACACAAACCGCCTGGATGGAAAAAAAGGGAAAATTACCAATCTGCTTCCATTTTTACATTGCCCTTGTTTGATGAAGCACATGGATACCACCGACTCTTCTCACTGATCAAAGTGCTGCTGGGAACATGCTGGGAGTACAGCGGAACAGCAGTACCTGCTACAAAAGATTGCCAGCTCTCTTGAGAACACCACCTCTGACAGGCTTATTCATTGTCCTAATGATGACAGCCCTTGTCTGGACAGCGTGGAGGCACCAGGCGTTACAAGCTAAAGCAACCTCCATCAACTAGGTAAATGAGATTCAGCTTCAAGTTTTCTTGCTCCTGTCAGGAAGCTTTGGGGTGGGTTTCCAGCTAGAGTACATGTAAAGAGCCCTGGAACCTTGCAGGATCCAGACCGATGATGCAGAGTCCAAATTTATGTTTGGAAAAGATGCAGAGACTTTTAAAATTGTGACCTTGAGAACCAAGTGAAATTTCCATCAGGTCATTTTAAGGAGAAATTCAGTAAAAAAAACCACACAATCAACCAAATAAACAAAAAACCCCAAACCCCTCAGGATTAGGTCTAAGTTTAGAAGAAACTGCAAATGCAGTTATGAAGGATCCACCCCACATTGCAACAGAGCCCTCCAGTTTTCTTCACTCTTTGGGATTAAACATTCCTGTTAGACTTAGTCTTCCATTTCAAGTACCAGGACCTTCCATATCCAAGGCATTTCCCATCAAGCTGATCTTATTATACAAGTAACACAAATGGAAAAGATAAATGAACTGTTCAGTCAGGCAGCCTTACCGGAATACCTCAAGTGGGGCAAATACAGTTGAAATAATGTCCCCAGCATACGGAAAGATTTGCATGGAAGTGAGAGATATCTGGATGGTCCATGCAAAACGCAGGATCACATCTTCTACAATGGCACAATAGTAGTATGCCTGAAGAACAAGACAGACAAACAGGGCAGCTCATTGTACATGTTCTGCATACAAGACAGACTTCTTCAGGCCTTTGGGAAGATACACAAGTTGCTGGTCAAGCACTGGAAAAGTTTACAGTATGAAAACATTTCTCTGAAACAAAAGAACTCTACTGCTAGAAAACCCCATCTCAGAAGCACCAGTGGCTAACTGCAACATGCTCTAAACTCAGCAAGTTTTGTTAAAATATGAAAACCTTTCCCAATGTAAAAGCAGGCAGTGTACGCACTTTCTGTGGGTAGACAATTCCTTCTCGAAGAAAGGTATTTTCACCAGCATTTTTGTCAAAGAGACCCCAGTCCATCTTCAGGTCCCAAATTAGGGTATAGCAAGAGCTGATGAAATAGAAGATAATCCACAGGTAGAAGAACACTTGGGTGTCACTGTGGTTTTTAGCTGGAAAAGAGAAGAACAGTATAATTCTGTACAACTTAAAGCAGGTTGCTTCTTAAAACAGCTACAAATTGGCTGATTTGATTAGTGGAAATAACACCCTTTTTATTCTAGTTCTGGGAAAATCAGGCTAGCTAGCCTGAATCAAGCCAAAAGCCTTACCAGGACCAGCCTGATATTGTCACATTTTACTTTCATCTAATTCAACATTTTGTACTTGGGATTGAAATTTGCCCTAATATTTTCGTTTCCTTGAAACGAGTGGTAGACCTGCCATTCTGTCTCTGAACAGCAGGTGGAAGCTCAGGGCCATATTTCACAAAGGGACCGGCTTGTACAAAGGGAAAAGCAACTAGGCAGTGCTCAGGAGGGTTTCCTAAGAAAATATTTTGGTTTGCATAAACAACTGTGAATTAGTGCACTAAGAGCCTGAAAAAGGATGGGCAGCACAGGAATTGCCAGTAGCCATTTCAGAGATGGTGGTGGCAGGGGAAAATAAGCAAGAAGATGGCAATATATTGACATATATGTATAAATCCTGAAGAAATCTCTGTGTGGAGTTTTAATTACTGATACAGAACTCCTCTTTGTGAAACACAGGTCTATGGGCCCAACGTCTGCTCACCTGTGGATATGTTTTCGTAACTAAGTTGTTTCCCATTCCCCCGTAAAAAGGCTACACTGCTCAACTCAGCGAAATTTCCCTGCATCAGTTAGCTGGGTAAAAACAAATAGATCAGATAATTCTGTTTGCTTTTAATTAGCAAATCTGGGTCAAAGTTTATCAAATTAAACCACGCTATAATGCTTTGCAAGGCTGCAACACTTTGCATCTCGCTGCTATCAGGAGTCTTTTCTCCTTTCTATGCAGCTACTGCAATAGCTCATTCACTGATTATTTCTAACAAAGCAAGTAACGCTTCCAGTACAAAAAAAGCTGTAACATGTTCAGTCCACACCTGATGCCACATTAATTGACAGCAGTGTTTTCCATATATGTGGCTTTATAGCAACACAATCCCCGAAGCTCATCACAGAGGCAGCAACAAGGCAATTTGCCCTCTTCTTCCCTTTTTCGTTTCTGACAATTACAATATAAATGTAATGCAGCATTCCAATAAAATTAATGGAGGTGAAAATGAAAGGCATCGTGTAAAGAGTACACTCCTCCCGTTACGCCTTTTAGGCTTTCTGGCCATGATGTGCAGGATATAGGTCAAATACACATGCTCATTCTCCTTCCAAAACACACCCCCTAAAGCAAACCTATTAAAGCCACTTACGCAGCAAAGCCTGCCTGCACTGAAGCTTCACATCACAGAGGAAAATAACACAGGATCTGCTGTAGCTCTCAGGCTTGACTACCTTCCCTGCTTTTGTGCGGGGTTGAAAACCTCTGAGCAGTACCTCAAATATCCCCGTGGCTCGGCTTTACCCAGTGACAGGTCTAGCATCGCATCATCCACCACTGCCGCTGCAGAGCCATGACGTCACCTGGGAGCAGGCATGCAAGTCCTGCAGAATATGGGCTCTAATGCCCAGGTACTTAATGCTGCTGCTTTGAAACCACCTCTCCCATCCGTTTTTAAAGTGCAGCTGCCTACACAAAAGCAGGACAGAGATGAGGTTTCTGAGCTCAGCAATCAGGGCTTACTGCAAGATTTCACTCCCCTATCAGCCCCTCCAAAGCCTCCACTACATTATTTCAGGAAAAGGCAGACGCTGACATTCAGTGACTCAGAGACACTAAGCCTGTTCTTTCCAACATTATTTCTTGCTCATTAGATCTCCATGTTTAGTTCTCACTACCAGATCCTAAACAACAATCCAGGGACTATTAATGGGTTAAGTGTTTTAATAACTACCCTGTGAAGCTGCATGTTTCCTATCAGAATCTTAGGCTTGAAGACATAGGTCATGCTGTCTGGTTTGAGGGCTTTTTTTTTCCTAATTCAAGCAAGCAGAGTCTTGCTTAACATCATCATGAAGCAGACATGCAGAAGGCAGCACAGACAGTACCATCCACTGCCATGCCTTTGGCCACATCCCTGGCATAAGCCATGCCCTGTAGGCACTGGGCTGAAGAACAGTGAATTGGCATTATTGGGCACTCTTCTGGAGTTCTCTGGTCATGGAGAGGTCAGTCTGGCCCTGACTATCATCTATGTAAGAGGTTATCAAAATTGTATCCTAAGTTGACAATTACATAGGCAGGTGATTTCAAAGTGTCCTGGGTCCAGCAGTAGCAGTCATTTTTCTCCTAAGTAGCTGCTGCAGTGCTGTGTTTTTGACTTTCAGCCTGTCATGGCTGTCATGTCAGGAACAATGCTGATAACACCGATGTTTTTAGTTATTGCTAAGTAATTCTCCAACCAAAGACTTTCTGAGTCTCATGCTCTGTCAGGGAGGAAGGGAAGCTGGGAGGAAGCTGAGACAGGGTACCTGACTCAAACTAGCCAAAGAGGTATTCCATACCACAGCACGTCATGCCCAGTATATAAACTGGGGACAGTTACCCAGAAGGCCCAGATCACTGCTTGGGTTGGGCTGGGTATTGGTCAGCACGTGGTGAGCGGTTGTATTCTCTTCCCTTGCTATTTCCCCTATCATTATTATTATTGGTGGTAGCAGCAGTGGTTTGTGTTATACCTGAGTTACTGAACTGTTCTTATCTCAACCCATGGGAGTTACATTCTTTTGATTCTCCTCCCTATCCCTCTGGGAGTGGAAGAAGTTGGGGGGGGGTGAGAGGGGGGGTGAGTGAGTGGCTGTGTAGTTCTGAGTTGTCAGCTGGGCTTAAACCACAACACAAAGGCTCATGCTACTTCAACCTAAATTGCCTAAAGGTTATTGTGTGCAATTACAGAAAGGAGGAGTATGGGGATGAAAAAGGCCCAAGTAAGAAACCTTGTGACATTAACCTCATCAAACTCAGAACATGCTTGCTTCTAGTTAGGTTATTCTGGTGTCAACTCCCTTTCCCTGCCCCTTTGCAGCAGTCTTTTCAGTGGCACCTGGGATCACGCTGCTTGCCCTTTGCTCCTGCTTGCTTTCTCACCAACCATCTCTGCAATTCATTCATCTCCTGAAAAAAAAAAATCATTAAAAATCCAAATCACTCCCTGGTAAAATGCTCTAATCAGAACTAGCCCATTGTCTTCAGCCTTTGCCTTTGAGTCCCTTCCTTTAATCACTTATCCTCCTGTTCCTCCTGCCTGCAATTCTGTTTGATACCTTCCTTCCTTGTGTCCTCATTAGTATTCAACTGGTGTACAGAAATATGTTACTGCTCTAGGCAAGCAATTATATCTCAGTCTCCACTGGCTGGTTCTAGTAGCCCTCTTCACTGCTGCTCAAGGGGCTAGAAAATCAAGGCATTCATATTCTGTCCAGAGGCTTCATCTACTCCTGGCCTCCCAGTTTTTCAGAAGCAATTCATAGCTGTGCATATGTTTGATAATGCCAGGGTCTATTTAAGCAGGAATTGTTTCATCCTGTGTTTAATGATGTGCCAGAAACCACCAAAAATCATTAGCGAGGGATAGTCTCAGGATGAGGGAAGCACTCTGGACACATGGCAGATCTCAACCTCTCCAAGAGGGAAAAGGCCCCAACTCTTCAACATCCCAGGGACTGCAGCAATCCTTCAGCAGCATAACAGCCAGTCCACCACCCAGCAAGAGGTGCATGAAGGACCTTTCTAGTCAATGCTCTGAAGGGCACTGCCATCTAACAACTCCCTAAGCTAGAGTTACTCAGAGCAGCACATGCAGGATGAAACACCATCAGCACAAAACCTCTGTATGTAATGTTGCAGGTACAGCTTCACCCTCCCTGCTGATGGGCAGATTTCAGTGCATGTTCACATTACCATGTGTGCAACCTGGAAGTGTTCAGCAGCATCGGAGGCTATTCAAGCTCACAGTGCCCTGCCATCTCCACTTGCTGCGAAGTTGATGGGAGGCAGCATACCACAGAAGCCATTTGCAACCTTCACCACAGAGTTTCCATTAGCATTCTCAGTTTACCCTATTAAAGGCAATTCCACTAGATACACTGCACAAATACACCTACAAATTGCTCCAGAAGGTCAACTAGATAAATAATGGAAGACTTCCACCTCTGAACTGAAGCTGTGAATGGCCACAGTGCCAGAAAACAGACAGAGGCACTTACAACAGCAGAATTTACTGCCTGCAAAGATTGCTGATAGACAATATCTTGGATCCCAAAACCAGCCCCAGGGGACACAGTATCTGACTAGTGTTCTAAGAGAATACTACTTCACAGAAATTATAGCCCCTTCTAAACACACACAAGAGAAAGAAGTTGCTTTCCATCAAAGGTAGACAGCAAATGCTATCCTGAATGCAGTTAATATTGACTTTTCTTCCAAATAATACTATCTGTTTACCCTGCTGAATTATTCTGTGGAATGTAAACACTATATAGTATTCAACACAGAAAAAAAATCAATGCCATGTATTATTGAAGATCTGGACAAAAGCACAATGGCCCTTGATAAGCAGTCCTGGTGCGTGGTTTCTGCTGACGGTGAAAGCTGTGATAAAAGCTGTAAGAAGCATGAGGTTATCAGGAAACACAGTCAGGTAAACCCTGCTATGTCAGAAAAAACAGATCCAGCCAGAGCAGTTCTGCCTCCAGCGTCAGTTAAAAAACTCTTGATCAAGGCACACCAAATTCAGTCTCCTTTGGTGACCAGCCTTTCAATCACAAACTTAAACAGAACCAATACAAGAATACATATATTTACAGTAGGGTAGCCAACCACAGACACTAGAGTACTGAGCATATACTTCCTGCCACTCAATTAGCCTGGAGATGACATCTGCCCGTTAACTCCATCCCAGCACAGAACAGGACGGTGGTGACAGGCAGAAGTGACTTATCTATGTAAGAACTGTCATCAGAATGACACCCCAAAGCATTTGTCTAACACCTTACTGAAGTGCAGTATTACCATTCCCTCAGTAATTACACATCTTAATGAGGGAATAGCAGCAGCATGCCTTTCTGGTCAGCCAGCACATACCACTATTTAATACTGATCAATGGCAGAGCCATGACATGACAGTGGACCTGATGCAGTAAAAAGGCAAATAACCTGGAGGAGCACATGGAGGACTTGCCATCATGTGCTGATGGATTTTGTCAAATACCAACCATTTTGTATGAACAACCTTCCCATTAGATTCTGCAAACCTCTGCTTTAGCCTCCAGGCACAATTTAAAGCGAAATACCAAGATACAGCACAGTGAAGAACTGTCAGGAGACAAAATCTCATTTCTTCTTCTAGTTAGATTCTACATTTGTAAAGCAGGGAAAACCCCAAATCATGTTTTGACTAAAAATACTCTGTAGGTTTGTAGTGGGCTTATAGAATGATACAACTGTGTCTAATTTTAAGACATCACAGCAATCTAGTTGCTTGTATCTCACAAACAAAAGAACGTGATCTAATTGCAAACAGAAGGAAGAGTATCAGTCATGACAGATTTGATGATTCTTCTGGTGGCTTCTCTAGCATTTAAGTGTTCTTTAGGGGATGTTCAATTACTACCTTGAGAAAGATGGAGTTTCCAACCTAAGCATTTGCCAGCAGTCTCACTAATAAGAATATTTAGATTCACAATCAGAAATAAATAGCATGGTAACCAGGGCCTTCTTTAGACAATCTAGGGACTGGGACACAACATCACCTGCTACCTCTATAGCGCTTGAGATCCAAAAGCAAAATACAACAGCAATGGAAAAAAAGATCAAAATTAAAAATACAGAAGTCAGATGATCACATGTAGATTTCTGCAGCACCAGACAACTCCAGACCTGCACACATTTGACAGAGAAATTGCTTCGGATACAGTCACTTGCTTTTCTTGAAATGTTCCTTAAGAAAAAAAAAGTCAGGCTTCCCCCTCTTAAGTGTCACCCTTTTTACTTGACACCTTATTCATTAGAGTTCCTGCCATCTTTAGCACATATTAAACGACACAACCGGTACCATTAGTCCACTTTCCAAATCCCACCTACTAAAATCCATTTCTCAGCTGCAATCTTGAGAAGCGAGGGCATGAATCATGCAGCAGCAGGGTGCCGAGGTTGCCTCTCCCCCACAGGGCGGCTGCTGGCACCAGGAATGTCCCGCTTGACATTTGCAGAACTACAAAGCACGGGGAGATTTCCCGGTGGGATTTCATGCCTCATTTGTGCTGACGCTCAGGGTGTGGTGTCAGTTCCCGAAATTTAACACCCCTTCCCAGGCTCCCCGCCAAGCACAGGCTGCCATCTCCTCTCGCCTTCCCCACTCACCGCAGGCTGCCAGCAAGGAAGCTTCTGCCAGGACCTCCGCCACGGTGGTCCTGCCGCAGCTCTGCTCGGTAATCCTCACCCTTTCTAGCTCCACTCTGAAGCACCATCTTTGCGATGGATGTCTAAGCAATTAGAGGAGCTAACAAGCTGGCATGGAGAAACAGGGCTTGCTCAGGATGCTGCACAGACCCATGTCAAAGCTGGGAGGAGGTCAGAGGCCAGGATGGAAATGTTTGCCCATGGCAATGCCTTCAAGTCTTCACTAAATGACACTGCTGCTGCTGCTCAGATGGAAAGGATCAGAAAGACTGGCTAATGAACACAACTCATTACTGAAGGCCTCCTGAGCATGGGATGACAGGGTTTCAGACAAAAATTCATCCTAGCTCACAGCAATGTGACAGACATTGCACGTTTTGGCTCCAAATAATCATCCTGATAGAACTGCCACTATGATGTGCTAAGGCAAGCTGTGCAAAAGCTGCAAGTATTAAGAAAAAAGCCAGTTAATCCCATTACAAAGTTTGTTTTACTTCAAGAGGTCAATCTGAGCACTCTATAAAGGCTCTTCTGACACCTAAATGAAATTATTTGCTTGCCACAGTGCTGACAGCTCTTCCAGCACCGAGAAAGAGGTGGAGAGATGGAAGACCTTGTACCAACACACAAGGGATAAGCTGTAGAACAGGATCTCACAAATGCTACTGGCTTCATTCTTTTGTGAATGTGGCTTGGTTTTTGTTTTGCTTTTAAATTTTGTACTTAAAAATAAAAGTCTACTTGAATTCTGAATGTCCAGCTATTTTACCTTGCCCCACATCCCACTCCCTGGAAATGAAATTCTCAGTTGAAGTACTATAAGCTGTTGCAATGATGTCTGATTTGTGTACAAGTTATTTTACATAGTCCCAGTTCTCACATCAACTTGTTCACCTCTGCTGCTGTAACCATTTAGGATCAGGGTTAATTATTATTCCACTTACCAGCAAATTCACTCCACAGGGGTTGCACCCTGCAGTTACTAATATGGTAGCAACAAGGGCTCAGTGACACAACCCACTACCTAGTACTACAGCTGGCAGAGCTAAAGTACAATCAGCTACCCTCCTGCAGCAACCAGTGCAAGTTTGATGTTACCACCATTGTCTCCCCACCCCCATTCCTGCTGTGCATCACCATCCTTCATCTGGAAGTCATGCCCCTCCTCAGGGAGCTGCAGCAGGACAGACCACAGGAGAACCAGTGGTTTGTTCACCCATGAAGTTGGCTACGCCAGCCAGTATCACCACTGGTAACAACTGAAGCCATTATGATTAATGAGGAATGGGCAGCAGTTACAAGACCTGGGAATCTTCCACTGTATTTTCAAGCAGCAGCACATTCCCCATTCATCTTCATCTGGTCAGATCTGGTCGAACCTCCCTGCTAGTGAGGGATGGTCCAGCACCTTCCTGCAAAAGCCCATTAATTAAAGGACAACAGTTAACAGTGAGTCTGTGGGTCAGGGTTAAAGCGAAAACAGCAATGGGAGACATAACTGTGGGGATCTGTTACAGACCACTCTGTGGATGAAGCACTCTACAGAGAGGTAGGAAAAGCCTCACGCTCACAGGCCCTTGTTTTCACGGGGGACTTCAACCACCCAGACATCTGTGAGAAGAGCGTACAGCAAACTCACTGCCCTGGACTGCCATCCAGAGGGACCTTGACACGCTTGTGAGGTGGGCTGATGCCAACCTCATGAAGCTTAACCATGCCAAGTGCAAGGTCCTACACCTGGGTGGGAGCAATCCCAGGCACAGCTGAAGAGATTCAGAGCAGCCCTGGGGAGAAGGACTTGGGGGTGGGTGGTTGATGAGAAACTGAACATGAGCCAGCTGCAGTGTGTGCTTGCAGCCTAGAAAGCCAACTGTATCCTGGGCTGCATCAAAAGGAGCGTGACCAGCAGGTTGAAGGAGGTGATCCTGCCTCTCTCCTCTGCTCTCGTGAGACCTCACCTGGAGCACTGTGTGCAGTTCTGGTGTCCTCAACATAAAA
>NDXB01007205.1:0-31659 GCA_002631895.1 Agapornis roseicollis | reverse complement strand
CACACACAAAACCCATACCCCCCCCCCCCCCCCGTGCAATCTGACCTCAATTG
This sequence comes from Agapornis roseicollis, assembly GCA_002631895.1. NCBI lineage: Eukaryota > Metazoa > Chordata > Aves > Psittaciformes > Psittacidae > Agapornis > Agapornis roseicollis. Next base: position 31,606 of record NDXB01007205.1, on the reverse strand, counting down.
GAACATCTGCAAACAACCCACAATAGACCCATGACAAGTTCTGCTGCCAGAACAGTGTCAAACCTCAGCCTTGAGCAGCAGGCTCCTCCTCTGCCTGCTGCCTTAACCCCTTCCTGCCACACATCCTGCCTGCCCCATCCCTGCCCGGGAAGGGAACTCCGGCTGGGAATGGCTGTAAGCCTCTCAGCAGAGTGAATGGTGACCCAGTCTCTCAACCCTGTGCGGATGCGCTAAGACCAGGATGGGAGGGTTTGCTTTTAGAAAGAGGGGTTAAACTTGGACCACTTATGAGAGAGCCTCATTTGGGGTCAGGCTGCGGACGTTGTGGTTTGGGCTGTGGATATCCCACCCTATCCCTTTGGAAATTCAGCTCTTGCTCAGGGTCTCACAGCGAAAAAGGGTTTGAAATGCTCCACAGCTCTATCGACAGGGAAGCTGACCTAGGGCTGATTCTAGCATGAAAGCCAACATGGAAATGGGAGAACCAGATGGGGGTTTTTACAGCTCCGGGGACTGACTTAAAGGCACTGAACCCCATGCAGACAGGTCCAGACACCAGCTCCATGGGATGGGAAGGGAGGGAGGAGCCGTGCACACCTGGAGCCCAAAGGGGAGCATACCTGAGCCCAGCAGCGGGGACTCCATGCTGAGGCTGGGCAGGTTCCCTGTGTGGCTGAAGGGCCGGGAGGAGCTGCCGATGCTGGAGCTGACAAGAGAGCCCCCGGAGAAGGGCGACGACGACGTCGACGTGGACCCAGCCAGCTGGGCACCCAGAATCTCTTTGCTTTTGCCCCCTTTTGGCCTGCCAGGCCCATGCTTGTTCTTCTTGCTACCCTTGTGCTTCTTCTCCTTCAGCACCTCTCCCTCCTCCAGGCTGAGGGATGGCATGCGCTTATGGCTGCTGCCGCTGCTGCTGGTGCCACTGCTCCCCACCGAAGGGCCACTGGTGGCGTTGGAGGCTTTATAGTCCACGGGGGAAGCATCCCGGCCTCTCTGCTGGCTCACGGCCGAGGTGGAGAAGCGCATGATGGACCCGAAGCCGGAGAAGATCACCTTCTGCTCAAAGATGTCCCCTTTCTGGCCTTCATACAGAGGGGAGCAGTGGGAGGAAGAGGAGGAAGAGACAGGCTTCCGGTACTTCTCGTCGTCCTGCTCGAGCTTGGGGAATGTCACAAAGTCCTGGGAGCACTGCAGGCTGCTGCAGGAGGAACCTGGGGGGAAGGAAGCAGGGATAGGAAGGCTCACGGTGGCAGTACCTCAGTCCATAACGGGAGGCTGGCAAGAGGAGCACGGTCACAACGCAGGTCATAGAGCACCATGGAATGTTTGGGGTTGGAAGCAACCTTAAAGCTAAATCCCGACACCCTGCCAAGGGCAGGGACACCCTGCACTACCCCAGGTTGCTCCAGCCTCCATCCATCCTGGCCTAGCTCCTCTAGCACAGGCTGGTTATCAAAAGCCATCCCTGTCACCTCCAAGCCCGTACCTTTGATGCTCCCTGGCAAACACAAGAGGTGCTCACCAGCATCTTCCCCCCACCCAAACATGCCCATGTCTGCTCCCCCAGGCCCTGCATCAGCCCCGTCCATCCCTCCAGCCCCGTTAGGGTACCAGGAGATGAAACCCATTGGTCACTATGGCGACAGCTCAGGAAAGAGCAAGATCAATGGGAGCCTGGCACGGCTTTGACTCAGAGCTCAGGGGAGCCTGGATACCAGAGTTGGGCTCAGATCTCTCCACTAATACTCCTTAAAACACTGCTGCAGACAGTACCACCTAGGGAGGAGAAGGCAGGTGCTGCCCATATTGCCTGCATCCCTTCCCTCCTCCCTCCACTCACATCTGGATCTGTTTCCCCTTGCAGCGCAGGAGGGGAGCTGTAACACTCATCGGTCTGGGTTCTTCCCTCCGTGCATGGCCTCAGCAGCAGCAAGGCTTTCCCCTTTCTCTTCCAGGGGTTAAAGGAACAGCCACGAGCACTTGCTGGTGTATTTACAGCTACATCTCAAAGAGGGGCAAAGCAGAACACCCACTCTCGCCTCCTCTCTTGCCTCCCCTTCGCCCCTTACCTGCAGGCTGGAAGGTCCCGCTGGAGGAAGCTGAGCTGAAGCCAACCGAGCTTTTCCCACTTCCAGTCTTTTTCCCCTTGTGGCTGCTCCCATGGCTTGAGGATTTCCTGCCTTTCACCTCCGACCGGCCGACCTCCGAGGTCTCTTTGCTCCCCTCATGGTGGCTGGTAGAGCCCTGGCAGCAGCAAACACAAAGGTCCCTCACTCAGGCCAGATGTGGCCACAGCAGGGGCTCTTTAGACCCATTTCCCCTTAAGAGAAGCAATTGCCCCCTCTGCCCACAAAGTGATGCTCAGGTCACGTTGCTCAGCAGAAAAAAAGCCCCATTTCCCTCTCTTGCTGCTTCCCATCCCATCCAAGTGCAGGAAATTAAACAGGGAACTGATGGTCTGGGCACAGACATCAGAGCTTCCCTGCAGTGTCAGCAGAGGGGAGTACCTCAGAGGGTAATCCAGCCCACATCCAACCTGAATTTGGCTGGGATTCAAGCGTGTCTCTCAGCTGCATTCCTCAGGTGTGCTGCTCGCAGCAAGGTCATTCCACCCACGGGAATTCACTTGTCTGTGTGCTGTGCCAGGAGTTTCCCTGGATTCCCTACAGCATCCACTGGGGCCAGCCAGGGCTTTCCAAGATCTACTGCAGTGTTTCCTAGTGACTCTGTTAGAGCAGCATCTGACCACGCAGCAACAGATGCTCCCCAAACCCCATCTAAGCCTGAAGGAGACAGGGATGCAAGGGGGGGGGGAGGAAGAGGCTGGCCAGATGCTAGGAAACCCAGGAGCTTGGGATGAGAGAGAGGGAAGGTGTGTGGGAGTTCAGCAGGGGGAGAGCGGGATGAACCGAAGCGCAGATCCCATGGGACAGCCGCCCTGGGATAGGAAACCTTCAAGTCACTTCAAAGCCAAACCAGCAGCGTTCAAAGATGACTGCTTGCAAGGTATTACTGCAACCCATCCATAGCATAGCCAGAGCCCTAATGGGACAGCTCCAAGCCCCAAACGTAACACCTGTACAGCAGCGCAAACTCCTTCCCTTTCTTACGGAGCAGCTAGAAGGAAGAAGCCGGATCCCTTTCCCACATCCCACTATCCCTGACTCCAGATGACCTCTTCTTGGGAAGAGCTCAAGGAAGAAAAGGGCTCGTAATGCAGACTCATGAGTGGCCAGATAAGAATCTTTCCCCATTCCTCCCACATGGTTTAATCACTCCGCACAATGCAACAGCTGGCAGCCTAACACACACCAGATGTGCCGGGAATATGAAAGACAGGAGGAAGGGAGTAGTGGAAACTGGGGGGGTGTGTGGGGGGGTGTCCTGTATGTTCTCATCCCAGACTCCTGGATGCAGGAGATTAAACCTCCTTGATTTACGAGCTCCCAGGGAACATGAAAATCTTCCTGACTTCCCACATCTGCCTGCGGAGGGAAAGGGGAGCAGCGGCTGGGGGGACTATGGGAAGTCCGGAGCCTGCTCTCGGAGCGGCAGGAAGGAGATGGCTCCCGTCTGAGCACAGATCCAAAGCCCTGGGTTTTCCTCCCATAAATTCACCTCTCCGGAGCTCCCTGCATGAGGTGCACGAGGCCACGGCAGGGCAGGGGGGGAACCGCAGGAGAAGATAGGTTCTGGATCCCTAGGGTCGGGAAGGGAGCGCAGGGCAAGGAATGAACGAGAGCAGGGTGGGAAGGGGAAAATCTGAGCCGGGCAATAAAGCCCAATTGCAAACCTGAAGGGAAACTGGAATGGAAAGGGGGGGAGGGGGGGGGTAAGGGAGGCCGAGCTGGCCCAGCTGCAGGTGGCCAAGAGCCAGGCACTCACCTGCAGGGCTGATCCCACCTCACAGCCTCCCTGAGATGGCAGGGGGGTCGGAACTGGATGATCTTAAGGACCTTTCCAACCCGAACTATTCTATCATTCTATGAGAGACTCCCAGGGATCACAGGGGCAGGATTTTCCCACCTCCTGCCGAATGCCATCCTAGATAGCGTTTGCCAAACAGGGCATGGCAGGCAAATCCATGTGGAAGCTCCCACCCTCCTCCCCTCCAAGGGCCCGTTCCAGAGAGCCCAAGTTTGGGGCAAGGGCCCAGGCAATGCAGCTGAGGAGCGGAGACGGGGAAAGCGAAGCCGCGCTAAATCCCTTCCCCTCTCTGTGCCTCTGTTTCTTTCCCACTTTGCTCCATGGGGCCTGCAGGCTCTGTGTGGCCGTGGAGCCTTCCAGGAGACACACGTGGGCTGCCAAGCACAACACAGCCTTGATCTGGAGGGGAGGGGTCTGCTATCATCATGCCAATAGGAGTAACAGCGAGGAGGGCTGCGGTCCCATCGCCTTCCTGATGAAGGGCTGGAGCAAGCTGCATCCCTCGGGCACAAGCACAGGTCTCAATCCCTGGATCATCGGCTGTTCTCCAGCATGGAAACCCATGTGTGTGCAGAAACACCACTGTTTCATGTGCTGCAAACAGGTTGGGGAGGGGGGGGGATGACATGCTGAAAAGGGGGGGGGGACTAAAGCAGGGAAGCACTGAGGAAGTGAGAGCTCTCTTTCAAAATGAGCCAGGAGCCACATTTTGAAGGTTCATTTAAAGCAACCAAGTGAGAAATGTCACCAGCACAAACCAGCCGGAGGCGCCGGCCCGAGGGGGAAAGTCCTGCCTCAACCCAGGAGCCCAAGGTGAGATGAAGGCGCGCGGGGATGCACGTACCTCCTGTCCCCCGAGGGGCTGCACCTCAGTCCTGGCCTCCCTGGGACACTGTGCAGCACCCAAGCTCTTCATTCATGATTTTATTGATGGGAAATCAGAAGAGCATCTCTTTGCCTCCTGATTGGTGGCACAAGCTCCTAGAGGGAACCACTGAGAGGATCCAGAAGGAAAAGGGGGAGGCTGGTGCCGTGCGCGCGTCAGCCACGCAAAGCAGCTTTGCCCTGGATTAAACTACTGGCAGGGGAAGCAGGGAGGATGCCAAGGAGGAACAATGCGAGGAGAGCAAGGGCTCCTCCAGCCATGCACTGCAGGGTGATGTACCCAGGCAGGGTAAGCATCAGCTGCCTTTCCATGCTGGATCACTAGATCAGACGAGTCTCCATCAGCATCTCGCAGCGTCTCTGTGTCTGAGCCACTCACAGTGTTTACCGTGTCCCTTCCCTCCATCTCAAGATCAGGCAGCACTGTGCTGCTCTTGTTTGTAGGGGGAAATAGGAGATACAGATGGGCTGAGGGACTTCTGACAAGGGAATGTGGTGATAGGTCAAGGGGAATGGCTTGAACCTGCCCCAAGGGAGACTGAGCTGAGCTCTGAGGCAGAAGCTGTTCCCTGTGAGGGTGCTGAGGCGCTGGCACAGGGTGCCCAGAGAAGCTGTGGCTGCCCCATCCCTGGCAGTGTTCAAGGCCAGGTTGGATGGCTTGGAGCNGGCGCTGGCACAGGGTGCCCAGAGAAGCTGTGGCTGCCCCATCCCTGGCAGTGTTCAAGGCCAGGTTGGATACAGGGGCTTGGAGCAAGCTGCTCTATGGAAGAGGTCCCTGCCCATGGCAGGGGATTGGAACTGGAGGAGCTTTAAGGTCCCTTCCAACCCAAACCAGTCTGGGATTGTATGAAGACCTTGTTTTCAAGACCCTGATGTCACTGGCAAATTCCCACTCATGTCAGGACAAGGGATGCTAAGGAATTCTCATGGTAAATATCCATGCTGAGACATGCTGTGATTAGCAGGAATAATCATCAGCCTCCCCCCACAACCTCCTACCCCATCGCTCTGACTCTGCATTTGCCTGAGCCAGGCACAGCGCAGAGATTCCCAGGATCTGTTAGCTCCAGGCCCACTCTGGAAGACACTGAGAGCTCAAGTAACAGTGGGAAACCTGGAAAGCCTCCCTGCTTTCCATGGTGCCTGCAATCAGGAGCTGCTCATCCTCCAGCACCCAACTGGAGAAGGATGGATGAGGAGAGAGGCCTTGGCATCCCCAGCTTAGCTTATGGAGCGAGCCAGATGTTGCAGCCCAAACCGGAGCATGTGTGAGTGTGTCAACAAGTGCTCCTGATGCCTGCAGCTGGCAGGAGCAGGCAGATGGGGGGGGTTGCAATCCTGCAGTCTTACTGCAGCAGGATGGCTCCCCAGGAGTGCTTGCAGCAGGAGGGAAGGGGCAGGTTTGCTGTGCTGCTCCTCGCTAATCCCATCCCTGCACCAGGCACCAGCTCCACAAAGAGATCCTGAGCACAGAAACTGCCTCTTGACTTTGGCAGTGACGATAGAGCTAGAGCAGCGCTGGCTGCCAATGCTTCCTGGTGGGGCTCCTTGCTCCTGCCGTGGTGAGAAAGCCTCCTCTGGCCCAGGCCCCCTCCACAGATGCCATCTTTCCAACAGGCTGCTCAGAAGCATCCTTTGTTGGCACCACTTCTGGATGGACCATGTGAAATAGGTAGAAACTCTTACCCAGAGGGGATGTTCTCTGCTTCCCTCCCACTCCCCAGACAGTCTGCGTGAGCTCCAAGCAGCCAATGTGCCAGTGAAAGAGAGCCTCTCCCCGGCACAAACCCACTCTCCAAACCCTCCAAATCCACCACTGGGGGATTCACAGCTCACAGCTCCGTGTGCCCTCCAAAAGGGATGCTCCTGGGCCCCACCAGCAAGGTCTCCTGCCCTTCCGGGAGGGCGATGAACATCGCATCACCACTTTGCAGAGGCAGGAGGGGAGCTGAAACGAGCTGTTATGAAGAGGCATTTGCATGCTGTGCATTCACACCCTGGTTTCACTTTCCGGAGCAGACGAGAGCTGAGACCATGCCGTGTGCTCAGGATGTTTGTCTGCCAAACCTGAGCTTGTCCCTGCACCGACAGGACACGGAGGCCTGGGAGAGCCCCAGTGTCAGCTATTGATGGCATTGAGATTCCTAGAAGACACCGGGAAGCACTCAGGGAGATGCTCAAAAGCCTGGCAGAGTCAGAGGTCTACCGCTATTGATTGCGAGAGGAAGACTGAAACCACATCAAAGGATCTCCGTAACTAAACGGTTCAAGAGGGGAGCAGGGGGTGGGCGATGGATTAGGTGAAAATTGGACCCGAAAGAGAAATCTGGATGCCAAAACTAAGCAAAATGTGAACGCGGAGGCAACAGGGAAGTGGAATATGCCACGGTTCCTCCATAGCAACCCCACAGTGCTGCTGCTGGCAGCCTCGCCTGCTGAAGTAGCTTGAAGAGTCCTGCTACATAGGAATATAGCTCTGAAAATAGGTTATTAAAGGGTTGCTGACAGTTTCAGAGGGCTTCGGTAGCAACATCAGATGCTGGGGCTCAGACGCCCATTGCTGCAGGCTCCTTCTAGGCTCAGTGAACTGGGAGTAGACTGGAGTGTGGCTTCAGGTACCAGTCACACCTCTCCATGACTGGTGCTACACTACAGTCTGCCCGCAGCCCTGATGTCCGATGAGCAAACAGTGCCAAGGCCTGAATCTGCTGGTTATCTCTCCTCATTGCTGGCTCCAGAACACCAATGATGCTCAGTGCCACCCGTCCAACCCCTGCTCCTGTGCACCAGGACATCAGTGTGTGGGGTGCTCCTCTGGCTACAGTGTGAGCATCACAAAGTGCTGGCAGCATGGGTCTGGCGTGGACATCAAGGGCTGCACCAGTCTCCTGTGGCTCTGCTCACTGGGCCACTGTCGGGCTCCCAGGAGCCTGGACATGAGCATCTGCCCTTGCTGCTGCCTGATGTTAAGATGTGCTCTCATCCAGCTGCTCCCCACGAAAGACAGGGTGCTGTGTCACCTACAGGGGTTATCCATGGGGAGTTTGTGCTCTGGTTTACTGGGAACATGGAGAAGACCATGGAGGTGACCCAGGATCATGCAAGTGGTAAGGAGAGGAAGAGACCCCAGCTCTTTCCAGACTCTAACCATGGCACAGCAGGGACTAGCAATGCTCTTCTGCATGGTCACACCATGCACATCAGTTTTTGGTTTGTAGTACACTCTACTGCGATGAGTTGCACTCATCTATGACCCAGAAAGGTCCAAGAGAGTTTTGGCTTCCAAGAGGAAACCTATTTGGATGTGCTACATCGACGTGGCTCGAGGTTTTCCATTAAGCAATGTTACACCAGTGTGACTATGCAGAAAGCCTCCTACAACCACCCTTGGAGGGGGTTGTGCAGGCTTGTAGCAGGCTGCTGAGCAGCTCTTAAATTCCATCTGGAGTACCTTTGGTAATAGAGCTGGGGCAGGATTTTGGGATCCATGCATCAAAAAAGGCAAGGGAAATACGCTCGCTGTTAGGAGGATTAATAGGAACTCCCTAGGGAAACACTAAAACCCTGTGGCTGAAGCAGGGCTGCAGTAATTAGGATCTCCTGAATTTCAGCTTACAAAGAGTTGAAAGCTGCCTGTAAAACTGAATTGCACCTTTCCTCCTCATTGATAAAGGCCTGGCAGGGCTCGGGGCGGGGGGGGGAGACAGTGGGCAATTGTCTCACAGCCGCTGGAGCTGGCCAGGAGTCAGGGCTTGGGTTTCAGTTCAGCTTGAAAGCAATCTCCTTAGGCCATCAGGTCCTGGCAGCTCTGGTAACGGGGTGAATCTGCGGCTCCTGATAGCCAGAGAGGAGCTGAACAAAAGGCCAGGTCCATCACGAGTGACGGCGGCTGCCAGGCTCTTCCTCTGCTCTGTCCTGCTCTACCTCCCTGCCTCTCCCAGCCTGAGAACCATAGAGCGGCGTTGCCATCTCAGCTCTGACCTGCATCTGCTCCCTCGGCCCCCACCAAAACACAGCAAATCCTCTTCAGCCTTAACCCAAAGCGACCCTGTGCTGACTGGCAGGAGCTTTCCCCCTCCCAGACGGCCCCTGCAGTGCTTCTCACATATGCAGACACCACTAGGCTGTGAATCCTCGTCTCCACAAGGCATCCCTGCCACGTGAAGGACACCCAAGCCTTTCCAAGGAGCCGTTCTGTGCACAAAAGGACATTCCTAGGACACGCTGTTTATTTGCTCTAGCAGGAGCTTGGCCCTGGTCCTACTCTCACTTCTCCCAGAACAGCTCTGCTAAGGAGCTGCACTGATCTCCATTCCCACTACACCCAGGAGAGGCCAACTCCAAAGGTCCAGGTGCTGGAGTAACCTCGCTTGTTCCCTGACCCTCAACAACCACAGACTTGGCCTTCACCTTGCTGCATACTCAGCTGTGTCTATTCTGCATTACTGGGAGTTGGGGGCTCATGGGGTTTCCTGTTCTACAGCCAGGTGCAAAAGTCCATGTCCAGCAGCATGATGTGAATACAGAGACACACAGAGAACCTGTGTGCCACCAGCCCCGGGCACTGAGGACACAAACCCACACATGCAGCATCTTCCCTACCTCTACACCTCAGGAGCAACCCAGGCCACCTTCCTGTGCCCCTCTGCCTCCTGAAACGAGGGAACTAAACAGAAACCACCCCAATTGTCTTGCACAGAAAAGCCACCTCTGTGATGCCCTTTGAAGATCTTCTGTGCTTCTAAGATGGTCCGGGTTTCTTCCCTTCAGCTCCATCAGTTTGTCTAATGGAGGATAACACCTCCTGCCATCAGCCTTGCCTTGCTTATCCACCTGCCTGAGCTGTTCACGATGTGGCAGCAGCCAAGGCCAAAGCATGGATATTTAGCTCTTTCCATGAGAGCTTCCAATCTGAACATCTGCTGCAGAACAGGCTGGCACTTACAGCTCCATCACTTGGGAGCTCCGCTCCATGATTGCATCGTCAGCGCTGACAGGAATCAAGCCAGCTGCCATGTCAAATTCCCAAGGTGGGGAGCGAGGCAGGGAGTGAGAATGTGACGCATCAGGAAGCAAACCATAGGAGCAAGCCCCTTTCTCTGCTCTCCAGCCCCGCCATCCCCACTTAGAGCCAATGGTTTCCCTCTGCCCTCAGTCCCCACACTCACATCCTGCAGGTTTGGTACCTTCTCTGCAGCAACGGGCACCAAGGATGGGGTAAGGCTGGTGGGAGACTCCGGACGTTTTTTGTGCTTCTGTTTAGGTCTTTCTTTGTCCTTCCGACTCTGCAAGAGAAACCAGAGAGCGCTGGAAGTACAAACCTTCCCTCTGCTGAGAGCCGCAGCTGTGAGGGAACAGAAAGGAGGGTGGGCAGGTGTGGGTTTACAACCATACATTCATATTTCTCTTTCCTTCTCCACCCATGCACATGAGCCCAGTATCCCTCCCCCCACATCCCAGCTTCTTCAGGCTGGGAGCATCCCACCACCTCTACTCCAGCTGCAGCCAACATCTGGAGCGCACAATAGCAACAGAAGCCCCCACATCGGTTTATGGCAAGATGATAGAGAAGGATGTAACAAGCTCTGGCTGATTCCAAGAAACCTGAGCTTCCCTCTTGCTATCGCCCCAGCAGGGCTCTGTGCCCCTTACCCTCACTCTCTACCTTCTTCAAGGCTTTCTCAGACCCACGCTGTGCAGCCAACGCGAGAAGCTTGATTTCAGCCCATATTGCATGGGCACAGGTAAGGAGATCAGGCAGTGGGGATCTCACAGCGGAGGCTTAACCTAGAGACAGATCCCTCATGTCTCCCCTCCCAACAGAGACAGCTGGTCTGGGTCCACCTCTGCCCACAGGAGCCAGTCGATTTAGTTTGATTTCTTCACTCTGGTTTTTAATCTCACTAAAATCCCAGAACCGTGGGACTCCTCAAATGGAAAACCAAGGGGAAATCATGGCCTGGGAAGCACCAAGTCCTGCCTGCCCTGCTTTTGTATGCTCCTGGGGAACGTACTGTAACCAAGGAGGTTCTCAGTGTTAGCTGGATGCTCTCAGTGAAAGGACTGAAAAGGAACGGCTGTGTCACCTCAAGTCAGTGGGGCTTGAGGATGGATGGAGAGAACAGCATGCTCCATACTCCTGCTTCCTCCCTGCTTTCCTGGCTGGATGCTCCCATGGGAACACACTGAGCTGACTACAGGAGCTTTTCATGCTACTGATACAGCTGAAGATGTGGCTTGCTTTGCTGAAGGTACAAACCCCTCTGTGCTCAGTTCCAAGCTTCCCAGTGCGGTCACTGGTGCGTGGACCAAGAGAGCTGCTGTCAGATAAACACCTGCAGGAGATGCAGGGCTCGAGGAGATCCATCCTCCTGTCTGAGACCTTTCTGTGCCTGTTCTGGCACAACTCCCTTGCATGGGCCTTTTCTTCTAGGAGCTGAAGTGCTCAGTCCGAACCGAGGGTGCATTCGGAACACAGCAGTCATATCACAATGCACTGACTCAGAAAGATGCTGATTGCTTCCTCATGCAGGCAAGGCCCCGAGGCTACAGCTGCCAGCACATGCCAGAGTCGGGATGCTGTGAGGGGAAGATGCAATTGCAGCAAATACATGAGNTTCTAGGAGCTGAAGTGCTCAGTCCGAACCGAGGGTGCATTCGGAACACAGCAGTCATATCACAATGCACTGACTCTCAGAAAGATGCTGATCGCTTCCTCATGCAGGCAAGGCCCCGAGGCTACAGCTGCCAGCACATGCCAGAGTTGGGATGCTGTGAGGGGAAGATGCAATTGCAGCAAATACATGAGCTCCACTGCGTGGTTTTGGGGAGGAGGGAGTGGAATAATCAGCTTAGGAAACAGTACATGGGGGGAAAAAGGGACAGGAGGAAGGACAGGGCAGGAGGAAAAGGCTGGAGGAGGCAGGCATGAAGCAAAGCAAGAGAGCTCCAGAAATCAGCACCTTCCAGCGTGCATTTGGCTGAGGTTTCATTCCCCTAGAAAGGAAGCCCATGCTGCAGGCACCAGGCAGGGAAAGCACCACGGAAGCTTTCCCTGGGATGAGCTGGTGGAAAAAGGAGGCCAACACAGCCTCGAACTCCAGTGCACAACCAAGTATCCAGTATCCATGCTAGTATCCATCACTTTTATCACCAGACTCCTGGCATGCAGCGGATCTGTGAAAGCCTCTGTTGGAGCTATGGTATTTCACATGAATCCCTGTTTTCTTCCACCCCCTGTCTTTAATGCATGTTTCCAGCTTTGGCAGTGAGCATGGAAAGCCTGAAAACGCGATGCCTGCAGCCTAAGTGCCGAAAGACAAATGCAAATTAAATCTTTACTAAATCTCATCATGGTTTAAATACTTTGGGGCTTCTCATGCTATAAACTCTGTGTCTCGTGGGCCTTCGAGGACAGAAGGATGGGGAAACTAGCCCAGTTAGTTAAGCAGCTAAGTTAAGCACAGACCATGTGCAGATCAGTGTTCATTATTCCAGCAGCAGTAGCAATTTGCACTCACTTAGCAGCGCACACCAGAGAGAGTTTCAAGGGGCTGAAGAGGGGGTTTTAATGCCTACATCTCATTTTACAAATGGGGAAACCAGGGATGAAGGAACTTGCTGATGCTTCCCAGAAAGTCATCCGTACACTCAGGCAGAAACATCAGGGATCCCCACCCCACCTGGATACAGGCTCACCTACTTGAAGATGCTGCCAGCGCTGCTCATGGAAGCCAGAGATGGAGAACAGGGGCCCCATTGCAATACGTTTTGCCAAATAACTGCACAAACCCCAATCCTTAACCTTTCTGAGTAGCACAGAGCTCATTCTCTCCTTTCCAGGCCCTGAATCCCAAACCCATTTCAGCGATGAAGCTGCAAACGGCAGCAGGACAGCACCGTGATGGTTTAAATTCACCTATCATGGTCAAGATGACACAAGGCAGAGCCAAGCTGTTCTGGCTAACCGCAATGAACCTACACACAGAGACACATGGGCACATGCACGGGGAAAGGCAGCAATGTCCTGCCTGTTACCACAGCAAACCATCAAGCCTCCCACGACTTCACAGCGATGGCAACCACCAAACTCGCATCCTCCGGCTTCGCAATCCTGCCTGTGTCCTGTGTCCTGTGTCCCTTTGCTGTCAGCAAACTGAGCAGCCCTTTGCTTCCATGTAGGAGTGTGTATATATGCACGCATTCAGCAAGAGCCCAGCCTGCACAACAGGGACCAGATTTCTGGAATGCCTCAGCTCCCATTTAGATGCCTGAATAAAGGGTCAGGTTTTCCAGAAAGCCAACTGCTGGCTATTGAGCTCTTTTGAAGATCTGGCCCTGACTCCATGTGCTCAGCAACTGCACCCAAGCTATTTAGAAAATCTGGCCCACAGAGACCAGGCTTCGTGCTCTGCTCAAAGGGTTGCCTTGAAACCAGAACCACCGCAGGCTCAATGCACTTCTGCTCCATGTCCCTGCATGCAGTCCCTGGCCATGCCCACAGGCACACCTTCCTCCTGGGTTGTGCTTACCAAGCACTTCTCCCCCACCACACCACATCTCCTCCAGGCTCTCTGCTTGGCCAGAGCAGAAACCCCAGCACCAGTCACTCCAGACCATTGCGAGCTGCAGTCCTTAAGCTCTGCACAGCCTGAGCATCCTCTGCCTTTGCCCACCCAGCAGCACGCACCTCCCACCCTCCAGTGACTTCTTAATGCTTTTGGGTACTCAGGAAGGTGTCAGGACCTGACATCTTGTTCCGTATCAGCGCTCAGATGCAGTGCCCTGTGTTAAACAGGCAGGACAATCAGCCCTGGTACCCCACAGACACTTTGCAGGGCACTGGTGGGAAGGTTACGCTGCAGAGACCACCGGGTGCTCAGTCCTCCTGGCTCTCCTGCCTGTGTCCATAGGTCCTCAATCAACCTGGGCCATCTCCCAGCTCGCCCCAGAGGTTTTTAAACGTGTGGGTGCTCTGCAGGAACCAGAAGGCTCCAAACGCTTCCTGCAAGAGCCACAAAGGGCACAAAGCAGCACTCGAACCCCTGCCTCTGAACCCTCCCGTCCTCTCCCTACCCTGGCTCTTCTCCATCCAGCCCTTCCATCCATCTCCCGGCACACACGGGCTCTGCAAACCCTCCCTCCCAGCAACTTCACCGACAACACAGCCACTGCCAACAGCAGGGACCTGCGTGGCTGTGCCATGAGGCAGGAGCCAGCGAAGAAGGAAGGAGCAGGGGATGCACTGAGAGGAGGATCCCTTCCAACACCCCCGTCCCATCCTCGCAAGCCAAAGCCAAGCCCTACCTTGCTCAGCGCTCGCTGCGCTCTGCAGGGAACGTGAACCTGCCCCCGGCCCCGAGCGGCACGGAGCGGAGCAACCTCTGCCCATGCAGCGTTGAGCGGCCGGGGCTTGGCATGCGGGCACGGAGCAGGGCAGGCCTGCGGCGGCATTGGGGAACGGGGGGGGGGCGTGCCGCAGACACGGCCTCCCCCGGAGCTCCCCGGAGCAGGAGGGACCAAACGGGCGCTGCGGCTGCCAAAAGGGGATGTGCAGAGCTCCGGCTGCTCCCCTTCCCCGAGCCCCTGCCTCCGAGCGGCCGGACACCGGCAATTGGAGCCTGACAAGGAGATGGAGGGGAAGGAAGGAGGGAGGGAAGAGCCGGGAGCTGCAAAGAGCCGAGCGGGCTCTGCTGCTCCCTCCCTCTTTCCCAGGCTCTCTGAACTCCCTCACCCGCAGGAGGAGGAGGAGGAGGCCGGCTCTGGGCTGCAGCCATGGCAGCGGCAGCGAGGAGGAAGCAGCACCGGGCACCGGGGCACTAAACGCTTTCCTGTGACCCCACTCGCACTGGGTCCTGGTGGACCTGGAGCCTGTGGTTTAGCCTTGAGACACCCTCTGAGTGCAAGAAAGGCCGATGGACAGACACAGACACACCGACAGCCCTCGCTGGGCTTTGTGTGCTCGCTAAGTGCTGCTGCCCCCGCTAATGGTTGGAGACCCACATAAGGAGAGGGCCCAGAAAGGTGGTAAAGGATGCTGTGAAGCGAGGCTGCTCCAGCTAGATGGGAGCAGGTTGAAGTTCAGCACTCCCTGAAAACTCCATGCAAGCAGCCACCTGCATCCCACTTGATAAAAATGCCCCCTTTGCTCGCTGGTGCCTGCGTGGATGTGGCACCCCAAGAGGCAGACCTCCATCTCCGACCCAGACACAAAGCCCCTCACAGACCCAGTGGGTTTAGACTCCAGCCCAGTACAACTTCTTCAGTGTGTTAAAGCTGCCAGGCTGGATCCTTGGCTCGCTTCCTCCACTGGCATCAGGTCTAGACAGACAGGACATGGTGGGCAGGCAGGCTCTGCACTGCATCTGCTCAGCCACCACGGGACTGGGGCTCCTCAGCTGCCCTGGCTGGTTCTGAAGGGATGAGAGGCACCAGGACAGGCACAGTCCCTGTACCCCAATAAAGCCATCCCTTCCATGGCTAGCGAAGCAGTTCAGGAGCTAAAGGTGTGTTATGGCTGTGGAGAACCCCCCCCCCCCCGGTTTTGCTTATAGGTCTCAAGTGTCCATGAAGAATAACAGTGGATGAATGTCTCTCTCCATGGGGTATCCACCTGAAACCATTGCAGTGCACATGCTCCCATCTGCTCCTCGTGTGACCAGTTTCATTCCATGGAGCGGGGTGATTTTCCCCTATGCATTTCAAGCAGACAATATAGGTGACAGAACATCTGTACTTCATTCAACCCCTGTGCGTCATCCGGCCTTCTCCTGGTATTTAGCTATTGTTTCCCTTCTCTCTTTCTTCTTTTCTAAGCAAACAAGGCTCCTACAGGGTACAGAACACACATGGCAATACCAACCCCAGAGACATTAAATGGAGCTGGTTTTGCTAAGGCCTGGTATGTGCAGAGGAAAACCCAAAGCCTGGAGCTTTCCCATTTTCAGGACAGCTCAGAAGGAAACGCTTGGGCTGGTATTATTCATGCTGCTGACGTTGGCTTCCAGCCCCACATCACAATTGTGCCTTGTTCCTTAGAGAACAAGACTCTTCACAAATGCTGAACTGTTTTACAGCAGAGCTTAGGAGCCCAAATCCCAACTCTTTGCTTTCTTACTGGAGCCATTGGGTTAAATCCTGCGCCCTTCAACTTAACCATTCACTCAGCCAGAGTGTTGGTCCATAAAGGCTAAGTCAAACAGCCCCAGCCCTGCTCTGGAAGGGAGCTCCCAGGCACTGAGCTCCTTCTGGAGCCCAGCACCTGCAGCACAAGGTTCTGCGGGCCCCGGGAGGCAGGAACCAGCTGCTGCACAGCTGGACGGGCTCAAGAAGCAGCTGTTCCCGGGGGCCAGCGCAGCAGCACGTCCCGTTCCATGCAACACGTGCGGGCCGACCATGCACTGCGAGTCACGTCCTGCCCGGGGGAAGGAACGGCTCAGCCCCCCCCCCCCAGCAGGGACCCCTCCAGAACGGCTCCGTTCCCACACTGCCTCGCACCCAGCCCTTCCTCCCTGCCTTGCCAACCCAGCACCCTTGGGAGCCAGCAGGGCCTTCCTCACCCTGCCCATCACGCCTCGGCCCCCATTCCCTGAGGACTCCCCCCCTCTCGGAGTGCAAGCGGTTGGAAAAAGCCAAGCAATCCCAGCCCTGGAAGGGGCCTCCATCGGATCTGCTGCTCGGAGCCATCAGGAAGAGGAGAGTCGAGGAGGCAGCAGCAGCAGCAGCGAGACAGAGCCTCTGCATGTTCCTGAGGATCCCACAGGCTAACAATAGTGGCAAGCGCCACTGAGAAGCCTATAAATAAATCCATCTTGCTCCTGGTTTCGCTCTCCCCCTGCCGCTGACCTGCTTTCCAACCGAAGCTGGGAAGCAGGGTATCTACACCCCTGCTCCTAACCTGACCCTGCTCCCAGCCCTGCAAGGACAGGACCCCTCATAGGCTCCCCAGCCTTGGCTTGCAGTGTCTGTCAGTTCTAATCACAGCCGAGCTCTCCAAAGCTGCCATCAATCACCCCGATCCTGCCCTCTCTCCCACCCTCTCTGCCTTAGCTTCTTGGCTAAAAATAGCACGTTCCAGTACAGCCCATCACCTTGTGCCAAGCGCCTGCTCCATGGCCATGGCACAGATGCTCTTTCTCCCTCCCTCCCTCCCTCCCTCCTCCTCCTCCTCTGCTCACAGCAGCTGAGCACACAAGAGGAGCAAATACTCCCCGTAGGCTTCAGCCTTGTCGGCAGCAGGAAATTTACTGGCTCGGTGTGAGCAGCAAGAGGAGGCAGCACTTTGTGAGCGAGGTTTCTGCCTTGTTTGCCCATGTATCAGGTATGGTTTGGGCAAGCTTCCCGAAGACGTCATGGACAGGGTGGGCAGCGTTTCAAACTGGATATTGCGGGATAACCTCTGTAAATAAAGAAGGAGATGTCTTTCCTGCCCACAGGATTTATGGCCTCTCAGCTGGGCATGCCGGGGGGGACTCAGGCAGTATTAACTGATGGCCAGACTGCTTTTGAAAGCCTGGATGCCCTTGACCTCTGGAGACTGGGCTGAGGTCCATCCCACTTAGGCAACTTAAGCCACTGGAGTGTCACTGGGCTGTTTGTGGATGTGGGTCACTCCCATGAACCATTCCAAATCACTTCCACGTTCTGAGGATGCCCCTGCTGCCACACGGCAAAAACAAGTAAAGCAGTAAACAGCCAGACACGTATGGCAAGGCTTAAAAGCGTCATGCTGCCGTTTACAGGGCCATCAGTTATGTTTATACAACAAGGTAAATCTGGCTTTTGACTACAGTGGAATATATCCAGAGGTTGCTTGGTAAAAGAACTCTGGATTCCTGCTAAAAAAAGCCAGGATGTGGCCCATAAGGTATTAAAACCCGTCTATACTGACAGTATCCCTGTACTAATTATTTCTGCATCAGATCCTACCCTATTCCTTTGGATAGATGGGGTGGCAAAGGACGGTGGCAATACTATGTTGGGGATTCCTGATATTGCAAAAGCTGTGTATCCATCCAGGGGTACGAAGGACTTCTTATTCTGCTGCCTCTTGTTTTAGAACCTGAATCCTTCAAAAACATATGCCCTGCCCTTTATCATCATTATTATGTGATAATCATTATTATAGTCTATATATATAGTCTATATATATAGTCTATATATATATAATCATTATTATAGTCTATATATATAATACAATATATATATCATATATCATATATATATATTATACATTATATATTATTATATTGTATCATATTATCCCCTTCCGTACGGGAACCTGCAGTCTCCTGGAATTCTGCTTTCCACATTCCCTGCTGTTTTCCCTTGAAACAGGAGCATTTGTCACATGAGTCAGTTGGTTAATGATGAACCTTGGTGTGCTGTTAGCACGTCCCGGAACACGGCAGCACTCTGGATGAGTAGGTATTAAGCAGCAGAGTTGGATCAGTAACTATTGTACCCATCAGGTCTGGTATACAAAGTTCTCCTCCATAGTTGTGTAATGAAGACTGTGTAAGCTTCACAGGGAGCCTTGAAGCAGGTGGCACCCGTGTGGCAGGTTAATCCAGCTAACAAAGTCCTACCTAGCTCGTGCTAATTGCTCTTGCCTACAGTTCACCTCCTGGCCACAACGCACGCTACTAATCCCTATCCTTTTGCCCTTTAAAACTTGGAATCCAAGCTCTGAGGCCAACGACCTCCAGTTTATGTCCTCAAGCTGCTGCATGTGAAATCACAGCCCAGGCTGGAAGCCACTCAAGTCTCACAGCGGCCTTGCCACAAGGACAGAGAGGGGAAAGCTGCACGTTCCACACAGGCACGTTCTGCCAGGACCCCTCTGGCGTAATGCGAACATGGAAACTTGGCCTCATGTTCCCTATAGAATCACAGAATAGTTTGGGTTGGAAGGGACCTTAAGATCACCCAGTTCCAACCCCCCTGCCATGGGCAGGGACACCTCACACTAAACCAGGGCACCCAAGGCTCTGTGCAACCTGCCCTTGAACACTGCCAGGGATGGAGCACTCACAACCTCCCTGGGCACCCATTCCAGTGCCTCAGCACCCTCACAGCAAAGAATTCCTTCCTTAGATCCAATCTAAACCTCCCCTGTTTCAGTTTGAACCCGTTCCCCCTTGTCCTGTCACTGCAGTCCCTAATGAAGAGTCCCAACCATCATCCCTATAGGCCCCTTTCAGATACTGGAAGCTGCTCTGAGGTCTCCACGCAGCCTTCTCTTCCCCAGGCTGAACAGCCCCAACTCTCTCAGCCTGTCCTCCTATGGGAGATGCTCCAGTCCCCTGCTCATCCTTGTGGCCTCCTCTGGACTTGTCCCTATGGCTGTGCTGCTCTGTGCACACACATTAAAATCACAGCTCCAGCTCCGGTCTCTGGCACTGAAACTCCTTGTGAAGAGTCAAGGCTCACCTGAGAGGCCACCAGTGCTCTCTGCACACGCCTGCCCTTCTCCCCTCCATCCCACATGGCTGTGCCTCTCAGGGCTGACAAGCTCTGGGCAGCTCTTACCTTCTTTGGCCTTTCGTGGTGGGATACGTGCTTCTCTTGAGCAGGGGATGTGGATCGGCTTCTCCTTCCAGCAATGAAGGAGCTACTGCCAGAGTGACGCGAGGTCTTCTGAGGGAAGCGGGGAAGGGGAGAGGAGTTGGACATGGGAAAAAGGGGGAAAACAGAGAAAGAGGAAACAGTGTTTACACAGTCCAGCTTCCACTGTTACAGTGAGTGGCTTATCTATGACACGCAGGATCAAGGTCTTTCTATACCAAGTGCCCAGCCTGGTTCCTAACATGGGGACCCCAACAAACACTGTACTAGTGGGCTACAAACAGCACCTGGATCTAAGTCCCCCAGTCTTTGTTTCTTGGTGACCCTCGTACACTGACACTTGTACGAGAAAGGCACATTTGATAAGAACCCATCCTTCAAACTCAATGGAAGCAGCAATGCTGCTTAGCCAAGCCAGCCCTCCCGAACAGCAGTGTCCAGCTCTCAGTCACGAGGGGGTGCGGAAGGATGCCCTGCTCTAGCAGAAGTCCTGCTATCTATCTCAGCATCAGTAAACTCGATACAGAGCTACACTTGTGTCAGATCCTGAGGGGACCTGGAGGGCAGGAATGGTGTCCTCCAGTCTGACTTGCAGGGGACGCTCAAGACATCAGTCACTGTTATGTGACAGCACTGATAAGCAGGAAGGAGAAGTGGGAAAGCCCAGCGACAAAGGCGGCACTGAGACTTAAAGCTGCAGTGAGAGCATCGAGTTTCCTTTCTGCTGGAGCAGGTGTCTATTCACTATGCAGAAGAGGAAAAGGGTTCCTGCCTTTCCGCCTGTACTGTAATTAATAGGGGGAAGTCCTCTGCCCCAAATAACCCTCCAATAGTGAATGACTCCACGTCTCTCCTGGGCTGTGTTCTCAGGCGGAAGTTCTGTGCTACCCTCCTGCCCAGGGTGTCTGAGCTATACCCCAAGCTCCCCTGGAGCACCAAACATTGTGGCTGCTCGCCTTTCTTGGGCCTTATCTTTCAGCCATAGACAGTGAGTCGGGGAGGCCAAAACAGATGGGAAGAGTTCAACACCTAGCTTTGAGAACGGGTTTAAAGCTGCTATAGAAACGTGGAAGAGAAACTGATCTTTATTCCCAAGTGACTCTGAGTGCACGGCTGAAAAGGGAAATAGGCTGCAGACCTCGTTTATGTGTTCTTGGCATTTCTTACTGCTCCGAGGCCAGATACAATCTAGGATGAAGAGAATGCCTTTCGTGTGACAACATCTCCACGGCAGGCAGGAAGACACTCACCATTTTATTGAAGTGGTACTTGCAGTAGCCACAATATTTGACATTGTCGACTTCTAGGACCTCCTCTTCACATAAGAGGCCAGCCATCTGGGCACTGAAATACATGAGAGCAGGGGGAGAGTAGAGCAAATTGGACAGTCAGACCACAGATCCCATCAAAGGGCAAGAACCAGTTCAGGATAGCCAGAGAGGGTCTTGATTCCTGTTCTGCTTGGCGAATGGTATGCAAGGAGGAAGGGGGGGAAAGCTCAGACTGGTTCATTCATATTAACATCTTCCAACGTGCCACTGCTTTTCTACCAGATTTATCTTGCAGTTTTCGCTTTGCTTAAGGCAGGCCTGGGAAACCAGTCCCAATCCCAGCAAAAGATGTCTCATGAGCAAGGAATCCATGTAAAGGAATCCCCTTGCTCTGCTGAGAGGCAGCGTTGTTTTCAGGCTGCAAGGGCAGGCGAGAACATCAGCCCTTGAAATCACATCATCTGAATGATCCTGGTGCATGTGCTCTGCTGCCGAAGGAACATTCCTGTGCTGTGACTCATCCCTGCTCTTCTTGGATCCCACATGGGCTGAGGGAAATCCCCAGCTCTCACTGCTGAACCCTCCCAAACGCAGCACGGATGAGGTCCCCCTCACACCAAATAAAGCCAGCAGCATCAGCCCCGCTCCCCGCCATCACCCGTGCAGCGGGGAACTCACCAGGTAACATGGAACGCTTGCCGGCAGCCGTGCCGGTTGCAGGCCATGCATGCACCAGAGGCTGCTTTGCTCTCCCTGCCCTGCTCTTCACAGATGTAGCAGGTCTGCAGAGAAAAGGAAAAGGCCTCATTTAGGCAGGTAAAAGCCGTGCTTCGCTCTTGCTATTCATAGAAGCATAGAAGGGTTCGGGTTGGAAAGGACCTTAACATCATCCAGTTCCAATCCCCCTGCCATAGGCAGGGACACCTCCCACTAAACCATGGCACCCAAGGCTCTGTCCAGGAGGCAAAGCCTTCAAGAGCTCCTGACTCTGTGTCCGGTCATCTCCCTCCTAGGACAGCAGCTCTGGGTTATTTCCCAGTGGCAGGCACAAACCTCGCACCTCTTTTCCTCCCCCAGTAACAACGGTGTCAGATTGAAAGGTGCAGTAACCAACATCCAACTCCAACGTGGGGACTGCTCAAGTTGTAGGGAGTTGGGGAAGAGAAGAGTTGGGAATAACCCGAGAGTTATTGTCAACAATGGGGACTGACTTTGTTATTCTGAAAGGGATCCGAGTACCTGGAAATCAGAACGAATTGGACAGATGTGGTAGAATAAGATGACCCCAAAAAGCTCAGGGAGGGCAAATACACTTGGGGCAGCAGGAGAGAGAGGTGGCCTTACCTTGTTGAAGCGGTCATGGGGCACATACTGCAGGACAATGGGCTCCATGGTGAGCACGTTGGCAAACTGCACCTCCGGGATGTACAAAGCACAGACAACGTGGGCCCACCCTGGGAAGCCAATGAGACAGAGGAGATTCACATAGAGCAAGCCATGAGGGGCATAAATCCAGACAGGGCTGCAGACAGGCATGGGAGGGAGGGAAGGGAGGACAGGAAGGGAGCCAACTGAAGTTAGATGTTAGATTTGAAACGCTGCTTGTTGTAACTTGGTTAGGAATCAAATTCTTTGTGGGTGAAAGATAGACAGATACCACCTCCACACTAAATCAGAACACAGAGGTTTCTTTGGGAACAGAAACGTACAGCACCCACCGCTCTGAAAAGCATCCCCCCAGCACTTGAGACCCAAAGCTAAGACCTAACCAAACCCAGGAAAAGCATCCAAGAGGTGCAATTCATGTCTGATGTGTAGCCCCACACCACTGGAAACAAAGCTCCCTTTATTGGCTGTTATCAACGGCTGAGGAAGGCTCTTTTTCAGCAAGTCGAATCAAGTTAAAACCTAAATCCACCAAGCCACTTCACAAATCAAATGTGTGAGGTGAAATTCCATCTGGTCACATCAGAACGGAGCAGGTTCGAAGGTCAGAAGCCTCAGGGGGCTAATCCATCCTGGTATGGCTACCGCACTGGAAGGATTTAGTTAGGATAAGGATGGATCCACCTGGGCAGGCAGAACCAAACTCCGTGATTACAGAAGCCTACAGCATCACAAGCACTTGAGCTGTATAATTCTGTAAAGGGACATGATTCTAGCACTTCTTGTGCCTGTCTACGCTGACCTGACCAAATCATGTCATAATATGTTCAGAAGGAGATGCTCTATTACTATAAAACAATCCCCCAGCACAATACTTGTGCTATTGCACCGAGTCTCTCAGCACTTATGATCATCTCTAGAAGATGCTTCTACAAAATACCCTGGACTTGGTGCTTCTCCTCGAAATAGGGGATCAGAAGAAAGGCCTCTTTGTCTAATCTAACTCTTTGTGTATTAAGGTAAGTGGCAGGTAGGTACAGAGGCCTTTCTGAAAACCGGGGTTTGAGAGGTATTAAATGTGATCTATACAGCTGGTAGCATCAATAGCTACAAGCTCTGACAACTGAAATCAGGCTCCACGGTACTCCCCAGCAGCAGAGGCTGCGAAGCATCAGTGATGAGTTCTGCAGAGAAAAGCATCTTTACTGTGTCCTGGTCCCTGCTCTCAAATGGGGTTTCCAGGCTGAAGCTCTGGTAACTCAAGGATCACACTGCTGCTGTGCAAGCACGAAGCAAGTAACTGCAACATCCACATTTCTCTTAAAGCCAGGTCATGCACTGGTTACGCTGCATGTTCCAATACCAGCCAGAGGTCTGGGAGGCTTCTCCATAGGGAAAGGTCTTCTCAGCATGGAGGCTTCAGAAAGTGAAGGTTTGTAAGGAAAAGGCAGTGTTTCCACTCCTGTGGAGCCTCCATCCTCCCCTTGCTGGTGACACAGGCTCAGAAATGAGTTCCTGTGTGCTCTGGGCCAGCCCCAGGGCTCTGTGGGACATCCCCAGCTCCGCATGGACGCACTCACCTCCGTTGTCGGTCCGCTTCAGGGCTCCATCTTTGTGGGGACACAGTTCACATCTCTTGAAATCAAAGCAGAAACAACAAGTTAAATCGAGCTCCCAGCGATGCAGGGCCAGAAAAGATGATTCATTTACAACACAAGTACGAAAGATGGGGCTGCTTTCAAAGAGAGGAAGTGGAAGAAGGGCTGAGGGTGGTTTGGGTGCACAAAGATGCTCTGACACAGCTCGATCCCGTCCTGTCTGATGGGGATGTATTTAACGCCTCAACCCAAGAGACACGGGGCAACAAGCGAACCTTGACTTTCACGGGGCTTTTTGAAACAAAAATGGGTTTAGGCTCTGTGGTTGGGGTAAAACCGAAAGCCATGACTCAGAGAGGAGGCAAACAGAAAGAAACCATGACCTATGATCTGTCTTTGCCTCTTTCCTTCCTTCTCTCTCGAGATATTTTGAGGGAGAGCCATGAAGACCACGTTGTCTCCTCCATCGGGGTCCAGCAGGCACAGGGGCACCAGATATGAGCCCCTCAGCCTCCACACTGGCCTCTTACTCCATGAGGGCTCTGTCCCCTGCCATAACGCCTTTATGAAGGGTTGATGGAAGGGGGGGGGGTGGGTTTGGGATGCGGTGCCGCACCAAAACAGCCCAAAACACGCTAAAAACCAGCCACTGGCTTCTGCTGGCATGGGTGAGGGGAGATTTCAATGTGCTTTTTGCTTTCTTTGACCTTAAATAAAGGCATGAA
This sequence comes from Agapornis roseicollis, assembly GCA_002631895.1. Classification (NCBI taxonomy): domain Eukaryota; kingdom Metazoa; phylum Chordata; class Aves; order Psittaciformes; family Psittacidae; genus Agapornis; species Agapornis roseicollis. The sequence continues at coordinate 7,249 of NDXB01007205.1, read as the reverse complement.
AAGGTGCAAACTATTTCACAGAATCATAGAACAGTTTGGAAGGGACCTTAAAGCTCCTCCAGCTCCAACCCCTGCCATGGCCAGGGACCCCTTCCATGGTGCAGCTTGCTCCAAGCCCCTGCGTCCAACCTGGCCTTGGACACTGCCAGGGATGGGGCAGCCACAGCTCCTCTGGGCACCCTCACAGGGCAGAGCTTGTGCCTCAGAGCTCAGCTCAGTCTCCCCTAGGGCAGGTTCAAGCCATTCCCCTTGGCCTGGCCCTGCAGGCCCTTGTAAAAAAGCCCCTCTCCATCTCCTCCCCCCGTTAAAATGTCAGATTTGTTAAAACCCAAAACAAAGCCCTTGTTTGCTTTGTCAGAAAGTTTCTGAATGAGGTGCCTGATGTCAAAGGGAAACAGGAACCTCGGCCACTATGAGTGTGTGGGACCCTGTGCTCTCGCCTGCCTGCGCTCGGCTGTGATCGCTCGGCTCTGCTGAGCACAACAGCACAGATGCTCCATGCCTCAAGAAACACCACCTTAGTGAGCAATAACCGACTACAAGGAAAAGCCTCTGCTACCAAGTAGTCCCCGAGGACCTTCCACAAAGGTTTTCCTCAAGCAAGCTTTTCTCTGCTGCAGTTCTACCTTCTGGACAGACTGGCACAATAAATAGGACTGTGATGCAATGGGCAGCAAGGGAGGCTAAGCCCAATCCTCAAGTGCTTTCATGGGAGTGAAGCATGGAAGGCTGTCAAAGAGGCATCTCTGGCAAGCCCAGAATCCCTGTGATAACATAGAAGAGATGATGGGACAAAGGCCAGCACTGCTGTCAGGACCCTGCTTCACTTGCCCTGCAGCTTGGCTTGAAATAGGGATGGGTGATACAGGAGGGGTTCCTCAGTGCTCCTGGTCAGGAGCTGCCAGAGCTGCTCTCACAATCGCTCTGGAAAGCCCAGCGGAGCCAAGATAGAACAAGAAATGGGTTAACTGAGACACTGTAATAAGAAATTTGCACTTGAAAAGGCCCCTCCGCTCTCCCCTCCACCCCTCAGATCAAAGCCGCTCTCCCACCATGCGATTAGCAAAGCTCTGATTGTAACAAGAGGGGTTAACAGCTCCATCGGCCCCACACAAGACTTTTAATAGCCCTGCCTCCAAATGACAGCTAAAGCCTTCACATGATCCCTCACATGAGTGCCCTCTGGCCATTCAGCTCACCGGGCTTCCTAGGCAATTTGATTACAAAGTGGATGGGCTTTCAGTTGCTTACTGTAAGCACAATAGCAACCACAGCATCCTTTAGGGACCTGAGCATCTGAGGAGGGGTTATGAGCAGGGATTAGCGGTACCTCTTCCTCTTATTCAACCTGCATAGGCCGAGGAGGTCTCTGGGGTTTTTTATTTTGACTCTGGGAAAAAAGAGCTGAGCTTGGTTGATTTAAACCAGGTTGTGATGGGGTAAGATGAGAGCTCCTGAGCCCCATGGGCTCCTAACTCTGGGATTTACCACCAGACTACACCTGAAACTTAGAGCTCCTGAACCCTCTATCCAAAGGCAAACTGGGAATGGAGTCCATCTCTCCAAAGGACGGATACAGGAATCAGGAGAGCTATGTTTTAAAAGCACTTGCGGAGGAGTGCAACATTCTCCGTGCCTTCGCATCTCATTTTCGAAGCAGAAGGATCAATATTTAGCCAAGAAATCTGTTTGTTATGGACAAAGCTCGTAAACCGCTTTGAGATGCTTCTGTGAAGGCAGATGTGGGAAGAAAAACATTGTTTTTCAAAGGGCTTTGCCACAGACTCATTATGAAAGAAACACCAAGAGCAATGCATCCTGTTGCTGCTGCCGCCAGGCTCTTCGGTGCTCCAATCTCAGCATCTCTCCTTCGAGGGCAGTGTCTGCAGGCTGGTAATGCCCTCTTTACAGCTGGAGAAAGCAGTGGAAGCCCAGAGCAGTGGCAGAGTCACACCTCCAGCCTCGCTGGACCACAGAGCCCAGATCTGAAGTGGTTTAGCAGCAGAGCCATGCACAGATCTCATAAGACCTGACTCATTTCCCTTGCTCTGATCATGCTGCTCCCTACATCAAAGAACTAGATTTACCCATCTGCATGTCTGTTGCTATGACTGCTGCTGTTTAACTGAAAAGGTGAGGGATTTAGATAGGAAATCACCCCCAGCTCTGCTTAGGAAGGAAGATTATCACTGTTCAGTTATTATAGTAGCAGGACTGAATGCCACGGGACTGAATGGCAGGACTGAAGCCCACCAGGCATTGTCCAACGGCTTTCACCCAGAGCAAGTTAAATAAGAAGCCACCTGCAGGGTTATTGTTGTCTTGATACCTTGAAGGCAGCTTAAAGTGTGTAAGGTGTACGTGAAAAGTCAGTCCTTGCAATGAGGACAGGTAAGGAGGGTTGTGTGTATACCTGTTACTACAGCTCACGTTGCATTGTAGCTAATGCTGAATGGCTTCGCTCTACCTGCACATTTGGGGGGCAGGAGGCCCAGGAAACCCAAATTCCTTTCTTCACTATGAACCTATCTGCAGGATGTAAACCCACTCAAAGACACGTTTGATCTTCTTTACTGCAGTGCACATTAAAGCAGCACCTTACAACGGGAGAGGAGCTCAGGTCTGAAAGTCTGGCCTTGTTTACACTCCCACTTGCAATGAGGAATGAGTTAATGCAATGTCAAACGCATGGTACAGATACCTAATTCCCCCATTCCCTCATCTTTGCCAAGTTCTCTGCCCATCTGTGAAACAGATTAAGCTTGTGCAGCGCAGGGAGCAGAGCTCAGCTGAGACGAAGCACGCTATCTGCACAGAGCCACAGAGCTCACCTACAGCAACTTTACTAAGCATGTGCTTTAGAAAAGATTCAGCTAAAACCAGTTCAAAAGGCAGGAAATGGGGAAGATTTTACTGCATGGCAAAAGCAGCACCCACGGCATCACTAACACGTTTAAGATCTACATCCCAATGCCCCAGCAGTCGGTTGGGGGGAGCAGGGAGTTGAACTCCATGATCCCTATGGGTCCCTTCCAACTCGAGATGCTCTGTGATGCAGCCATAACAGATAAGGGCTCATGTGGGATGTAACTGCAGAGTAGCTGGCGTGCCATAAACTCACAGCCTGGTTTACTGCCCAAATAGCTTTGCCACATAGAGCTCCGAGGCAGCCCTGGGCCTGACTGTTCCCACTTCCCTGCCTCACCGGGAAATGCCAGAATTAATTGAGAACACTTGTAAATGTTCTAGGCTGCTGAATCACTGCTTTAGCCAGAAACCGAACCCTGATCCAGCTCCCTGTCACTTCGCAGGCTCAGAGGCCCTTATGCAGGAGCCTGTTGCTGCAAGGGGGATGTGAGTGCCAATCCAGCCTGGCAGTCAGCACTGTAACTTTGACAGCATAGCAGCATCTCCGGATGCCAACTTTCCTCTCCTCTCAAGCTTCCTGCGGAGCAGGGAAAGCACCGTTCAGAAGAAGGCCACGATTCATTTTTCTTTTCTCAATAAGACTGAGGACTCCCAAGATGCAAAACTGCTGACACCGAGAACTCGCTCCAAAGCAGAATCCTGCACAATTGTCATCCAAAACTGGCTACCAGCATTGCATCGGATTGCTTAACACAACTGTTCCTGTGGTATAAACAAGGCATAGCAGGTTACAGGCAGAGCCGGGGCTGCAACCACAGCACTGCTGGAATTCCAGGCTCTACGGCTTCTTCCAGGGCCTCCCGGTAGTGGCACGAAGGGCACTGAATGGACCTGCTCCTCAGTGTAAGTACAAGGGTGCTCCATACTCACCACCCGGGCGGCTCTCTCTTGAGATTCACATTTCCGACAGAACCAGGGTCCAGTGGGAACCTGGACAATTCCATAGCAAGCTGGAAGAAAAGCAAAGAGAGCGCCTTAGATCATCTGTAAATCGACGATTTCATGTGTCGGGGTATACAAAAGGTTGCCAGAGCTGTTATCACTCAGATAAACCCAAAAATGACATCAACAGCACGTTTTATTCCTCTTTCGAGGTTCCATACCCAGCAACAGGGGGCATTTTGCAAGAGGTCCATTTACACAAGCTTCCCAATAAGCTCATGCCCAGGATGAGAAATTCCTATGGAAAGCTGGCCTAAGCAGGAATGGAGGGCTTCATCAACTGTGGCTACCCCTGGCCTAGGGCACACAAACAGAGTCATTTCTTACCTCTGAAGTGTCACTACCACTCTAAATATAACACTGTGGAAAGGATGGCCATGAAGCCCCTTAACCATAAACAGGACTAAGATTAAATCTCAGCATAATGAAGGAAATAACTTCGATGAGAACTGAGACAGACACCAGGTGAACTGGCTCTGAGTCCAGCCTTTCCCAGCACGCTTCCAAAACCACTGCGTCCAGGCTGTTCAGGACTACTCCTGTCAGCAGGTCCTGTGTCAATACAGGTCTCCAGCTGCCAACCCAAGAGCTTTGGTTTTATCCAGCTATCCCTCACATCCCTCTTGCTTTCTACATCACTACTGATGCTCTCAGGGCCTCCCTCTGCAAGCTGCAGCTCTCACTCCTTTACAATTGGTACTTCTCTGATGGGGCAACACTGCTTGAAGATTGTTCACCACCACCTGCAATCTCCTCCCTCTAACCCTCCAAGGATGGTCTTTGGGAGTCCCAAAGGAAGCCTCCTGGCCCTGAAAGGGCTCTTAGCCACCACGCAAGTGGGTTTAAAGCACAGGAGGCTGGTAAAGATAGCGGTAAGAAGACTATGCATCTCAGACAAGGGTATGGGAGTCTCCTAGGAAAGAACAAATTATATCTTCCTTATTCCACCTTCAAAGGCGAGCTAGCAGTTGGAATGGAATCCTGGTCACTTGAGACAGTTGAAACTAGGTTGGACAAAGCATCTGAAAATATCCTGCTGGAAGCAATCCTGTGATGTTCCCCAGGGGATGGACCAGGCACGACCCGCAATAGGTTCTCTCCATCTCTCTAATGCCTGTTATCCCACATGAGGCAGGAAAACGAATGCAATGGCAGAGTTAAACTGAAAGAGCTGACTGTGAGATGAGCCAAGGCATACGCACAAGAAAATAGGAGCTACATGAAAGCAATGACAGAGGAGTCTGGGTCCATCTTTAGCAGCAGGCTTAGGGCCAAAGGCAAGCGCTCAGCTGGAGCCAGCGTGAGCTTCTGTGCCCGCTGCTTCGAATAGGAAGGAAAAAAGGAAGGAGGAAAGCAGACCACGAGTAAGGCAGAGCTGACAATAGGATTCATACGCGTTCTTAACTATCTTATTAGAGCTTCATTTCAATCCGATGGGTTTGTTAACACTCAGACTTGTTTCCTGGGTAGGCACATTTCCACGCACCATCACAGAACTGAGACTGGGAGTTTTAAGAGTCAGCCTGAAAGTGTAGCTACAAAATAAGGGCTTCCTTAAATCCAACGTCCTTTATTTACCTGTACAATCATACCAAAAGGTAACTTTGGTTTTGCGGATATCCAAGCAGCACAGACACCAAACCCTTGGGGTGGCTGCACCGAATGACAGAGATGATCCCCTCCAGTGATTTGTTTCTACTTCAGAAATAAAAGCCAACCACACCATCACACTACTGACAGGGCTATGAGCAGGCTTTAAAGAGAGGGTTGAAGAACATCCGCTACACACAGCTACACTACATATCACAGCATCACAGCACGGTCTGAGTTGGAAGGGACCTTAAAGCTCATCTGGTTCCAACCCCTGCCCATGGGCAGGGACCCCTTGCACTGGAGCAGCTTGCTCCAAGCCCCTGTGTTCAGCCTGGCCTTGAGCACTGCCNTCAGGGGAGGGGTGCATGCAGGTGGAGCAGATTAGGGGGAGAACTTTCTATTACAGATTCAACCCAGCTGAGTGACAAATCGGGGAGGGAGCTGCTCTGACTTAATGGAGAGAATTCAATTTACCCTAAGCCTTTAGCAAGGCTTAGCTTACTCGCACAGACCCCAAAATCAATCTGGGGGGAACCTGGGTATCAGAAAGCATGAGAGGAATTCATGTGGGGCTTTTCCCAACATTTCTTGATGGATTCAGTTTTTGAATCATAAAATGGTTTGGGTTGGAAGGGACCTTAAAGCTCACCCAGCTCCAACCCCTGCCACTAGAGCAGCTTGCTCCAAGCCCCTGTGTTCAGCCTGGCCTTGAGCACTGCCAGGGATGGGGCAGCCACAGCTTCTCTGGGCAACAAATGCATTACTATATCCTGAAGGATATCCAAGACCTAAGCAGACAGTTGGGGTTTCCAGGCATGCAAGCGATGCCCTTCCTGAAGCTTTTCCTAACATGTTCCACCAAAACAACAGTAGAGCAAACCCATCCAATCACCAGCCCTGTGTGGGCCTAGGAACAGGCACCCTAAAAGAATAGAAGCATGGTGCATTTGAAACTCTTCTTCCACATGCAAAGCTGTCCTTTGCCGGTAAGCAAAAGTGTTTCTATTCCTCTTGGGAGTGGGCAGAAGGATGCCAATGCCCTTTATCTCCCTCCAAAAAAGAGAGCAATGAAGAAACCTGTTCTCGAGCATGGGGTTTGATAAATAATGAGAACTGTTAGACTTCTACCAGTGAAATTGAACCAGAAAGAGGCATCTTCCCATAGGGAAGTCCTGCCAAGTCCTCAGCGCTGCCTGATGCCAGGAGACACCCGAGCATCACCTCGGATTGAAGAGAAACCCCCCCCAAGCTTCACTTCCTCCTTGTAACTCCCCTCGAGTCACCTGGTTGTAAGCGACTCCTTAATAACCCATGAGCAGGGACAAATCCAAACGCAGGGGAAGCAAATGCAAGCCCAAGCTCCGGACCCAGGGACCAGCGGAGCTGGAACCCGGTGCCTGCATCAAAGCACCGAGGGAGAGCTTGTACAGGAAGAGGCTGGAGATGTGCTGGTGGATGGATGGGATAATAATAGATAGGAAAACAGACATGCCAGCTGAGCCCAGAAACCTTCGTGCTATTCAAAACAACGCAGCCAGGGTAATCGCGGTGCCTTTCCGCTGGCGTGGAGCGAAAGCAAATGCATATCCTTTTAACGCCGTTGTTGTTGTTTGGGTGGGAGACCCGAGGACAAACTTTCCGCTCCGGTGCCGTGTGTTAGGGGCGTGCTCCAAGTCATTTAAAATGCAAATCACCCGCAGCCCTCCGAGCCGAGCGCCTGCGTTTCTACCGCCCGCCCCGGGGGTTACCGGAGGGTACCGGACACCCCCCCCCCCCCCCCTCCCCC
>NDXB01007202.1:9113-19435 GCA_002631895.1 Agapornis roseicollis | reverse complement strand
TTAGGTTTTTTTTGTTTTTTTTTTTTTTTTTTTCTGGAGGGAAAGGCAGGGTGTGGTGTCCGGGTTTTTTACAGGCAAGTATCACTAGAATAGTCACTTTGCCTGTGTTTAGCTATTGCAATCTTGACAGCAAAATTTCTGAGACTATAATTAATTCTTCATGATTGTATTTAGATACTTTTAGTCTTCCTCAGTGTTTAAAAAGCCCCTCCAAAGCAAACCAAGAAACCCACCAGCAAAAAAACCCTCATGTCCCAATTTTTGAACAGTTGCAACAATTGTCTTATGCACATTGCAGATCTGTAGACCCTGACAAGTGCTTTACATCAATCAGAATCACAGAGTTTTCCTTGGCTGAAATTCATGTTGTTAATTTTACCTAAAATAGCAGTTTTGATGTGTTCTCTCCCCACAATATTTCTAAATAATTTCAATGTTTATGACATTGTGATTACTGATAGTATCAAATCACTATTACCAGAAGCAGAAAACTGCACAGCATATTTCCTAATTCCTCTACAGTTTAATTAAACATTCATTCATAATTACACGGTTGGAAGAACAAATGGGAGGCCAACTCCAACACAGTACTCAGAAATGGAGGATTGTACTGACACACCAGTAGCTCCTAGGTTGGAGTTCTCAAGGTCCTTGGGAGGAACCTTTTTCTTTCAGGCCATATAGGAGTTTCTCTCTACCCTGCTCTAGTGAGACCTCACTTCAAGTGTTGTGTACAGTTCTGGTGTCCTGTCCTGGGTTCAGCAGTAGCAATCATTTTTCTCCTTCTTAGTAGCTGGGGCAGTGCTGTGGTTTTGACTTTCAGCCTCAGAACAATACTGCTAACACCGATGTTTTTAGTTGTTGCTCAGTAATGTTTACACTGACCAGGGACTTTGTGAGTCCCATGCTCTTCCAGGGAGGAGGGGAAGCCAGAAGGAAGTAGAGGCAGGACAGGACACCTGACCCAAACTAGCCAAAGGGGTATTCCATACCATAGCATGTCATACCCACAATATAAACTGGGAAAAGTTACCCAGAAGGGCTAGATCACTGTTCAGAGAGGGCTGGGTATCAGTCAGCAGGTAGTGAGCAGTTAGATTCCCTTCCCTTGTTATTTCTTTTATCATTATTATTATTGTTAGTAGCAGTAGCAGTTTGTGTTATACCTTAGTTACTGAACTGTTCTTATCTCAGCCCGTGGGAGTTACATTCTTTTGATTCTCCTCCCCATCCTTCTGGGAGTTAGGGGAGGAGACAGGGGCGGGGAGTGAGCTACATGGTTCTGGGTTGGTGGTTGGGCTTAAACCACAGCATGTCCTCAACATAAAGACATGGAGCTGTTGGAACAAGTCCAGAGGAGGGCAACGAGGATGATCAGGGAATAGGAGCACCTCCCATATGAAGATAGGCTGAGAAAGTTGGGGCTGTTGAGCCTGGAGAAGAGAAGGCTGCGTGGAGACCTCCTAGCAGACTTTCAGTATCTGAAGGGGGCCTGTAAGGGGAGGGACTATTCGTTAGGACTGCAGTGACAGGACAAGGGTGAACAGGTTAAAATTTAAACAGGTAAAGTTTAGATTGGATATAAGGAAGAAGTTCTTTACTGTAAGGGTGGTGAGGCACTGGAATAGTCTTGGGTGCCACGGTTTAGTGTGAGGTGTCCCTGCCCATGGCAGGCAGTTGGAACTAGATGATCTTAAGATCCTCTCCAACCCTAACTGTTCTATGATTCTCTGATTCTATAATTTGCCCTCTTTTTTTCATATATGGGACACCTAGGGACATGATCAGTGTTACACAGTTCATTGCTGGTGTTCATAAATGCTGATGGTCTTCTGCAGTTATGACAGACTCTCTCTGCTCTGATTCTATAATTTCTTGAAAAGTCAATGAGTCTACTTATCTCCAAAGCTCACCAGTCCTTGGGAAATTTTCACATACCAGCTTCTCAACAGGTCCATTTCCTGTCTTTATCCTGTTACTTCCTGGTAAGTAGTTCTCTATCCACATCAGCAGGCACTCATGGAATCCATTTTATCACACAGAATTACACAGGAGCTTCTAATACATTTTCAGAGTATAGTTTTGTGAAAAAAATAACAGAGAAGGGTGAGCTCTTTTCTTACTACTTCCCCCCCCCCCCAAATTTGTGGTTTCTACAATGAAGCTATAATACAATGAATACCAGTATTTTTTGCAGTTGTGTCTCAGTGTGAAACAGTTTATCCATTCATGCAAAACCACTCAAGATTCAAGAAAATATCTTAATCCTCCTTGTGAAGAAATGGAAACTTTTCAAGGTGCTATTTTACCTTTCCTATTATTATCTACTGAGACCCAGAATAGTTCTGTAGCCAGGACTCTCACCTGGGGTATCAATGATCCAGTTATGATTCTGATTAGATCAGAAAATTCAGTGTTAAACTCTAGGATTCCAGGTATGTATCACCTGTCAGATTAACATCTGTCATGTTGAAACAACCAAATTTACTCTAAATAAGTATTCTATGGGTTGGAAAAAGCAAACAATATGAACAATCAGATCAGAAGGATCATGTTAAAATCCTCCTATGTCATAATGAGTGGGCTACTGACAACATAAGCATCAGCATAAACTCATCCTTCTCTATGTTATACATCATAACTTTTCATACTGTGCTTAGTTCACAAGCACAACAATTATTAACATTTCTATAATTAATAATATGAACATTGCTATTAATAATATAGACATCATTCATAGTATTCTGAATTCCCTGAAAGAATCTTGGGATGAAATAAGTTGCAAGGCTAACTCTATCTGTTTTGGATCATTGGTAATAAAAAGAAGGATCTAGAAGGCAGGAAAATTTGACTGTAGAGTTGCTGACTGTAGAGTTGCTGTTTTCATGAGTGAGTTACAACATAAAATAAAAGGATTGTTGAGGGAGTTCTATTATTCCTACTGACAACACTGAGAGATCAATGTGATCACGCGAATGCCATTCTATTAGACAAAGTGTTAACCTTATATAGGGATTCTTAGTACAGCTACATTGATTTGGCAATTGTTGATTGGGCACCTTAAACATTAACAATGCTATGATTGGATAACACTGTCCTGGGAACCTGACCTTCAGAATTTCTAAGCTCCTTTTTAATTCTGCTTACTGAAAAGTCAGTAAAAGCTGAACTTCTATGTTGTTACTACAATATGATTAGCTTCACAATGTTGCTATGTCTGGCCACCGTGCTGATTGGCTTTCCACAGAAAGACTGTTTAATGATAAATTTTTAATGTGAAAGAAATAAAACAATCACATAGAGTGAAACTGTAGAAAAGTCTGATTTTAAACCAAATATTCTCTCTTATAACAAATCATATTTTATATTAAAATTGAATGCTGGACATTTCAGTACAGTGTATTCTCCAATTTTTCATTTTAAGTGATCAGAATTACTATCAGTTGTCATGCACACCAAATAATGAAACAGTATACAGATTCTTGAGCATTTAGGAATTGTTGGAGGGTCAGCTCAGTGATATCTTGGGAGGAGAAACCTACCAAAAGAAAAAGATTCAAATGAACACTCGAAATGTCGTGCTGTTTAGCAGCAAAACCCATTTTGTTGCAGCTGCAGAATAGCATTTTGGACATAGTCCACTCATCTTCCCTTGCAAATGTTGGAGAGAATGCAGCTGCTGTTCAAAATATTTTCCACTGGGACCATTTGTATATCAGGCCACGCAGTAAAATAATTAAGCAAATAATTGTTAAAGGAACTGGGCCAGGTTTACCTCCAATATAACACCACACACTTCAGTTTGGCTATGTTAAAAGGTTGTTTGTTTTGTTTTTTGGTTTTTTTTTTTCATTTTGTTTTGGTTTACACATAGTTTCAGTTCTTTTGCTGTCTCTATAGTTCATACTATTCAATATGGTAAAAAGCAGCTACAAATCATTCTAGCAAGACAGCTAACTGATGTTCAGTCACAGAAAACTTTTTATCCAGATTATAGGAAGCCTTTGATCTGAAACCTTTTAGTTACATTTTAGGTCAGAGAAAAAGAAAACAAGCACTTGTCCTTTTTCATCAATTCACTACCTGCAAAATATAAAACAAAAATGTACAAAACATCTGCTGGTGTCAGAACAATCAGCAGAAATATACTAATGTCATGTAAAGCATTCTTTTTCAGCTATATGTATCATAGCTATTATATTTAATCAGAGTAATTGTTGCCATATATAATCATAAAATATCAGAATATCTTAAGTTGGAAAGGACCCATAAGGATCATAGAGTCCAGCTACCTCACAGGACTACCTAACAGTGAACTGTATAACTAAGAGTATCACCCAGACAGTCCTTGAACTCCAACAGGCTTGGTTCCATGCCCAAGCACCAACCTGTTCTGAGGACCAACCACCCTCTCAGTGAAGAATCTTTCCCTAATATCCAATCTGAACTTCCCTGATTCAGCTTCATTCCATTTCCTTGTGTCCTGTTGCTGGTCACCAGAAAGAAAGCAGGACCTCCCCCTCCACTTACCTGCCCTGCGGAAGGTGTAGGCTGTGATGAGGTCAGCCTCAGCTTTCTCCTCTCTAAGCTGAATAATGAACTCAGCTTCTCCTTGTAAGTCTTGCCCTTAAGACCTTCCACTATCTTGGTCACCCTCCTCTGGATGCACTCTTAAAAGTTTGATGTCTTTCTTATACCGAAGTACCCACAGCTGCACACAGTACTCAAGGTGGGGCTGCATCAGTGCAATGTAGGGAGGGACAATCACCATTGACCGGCTAGCTATGATAGCTGTTGTGCACTCCAGGACCACAGCTAACCTTTTTTTTGCTGTCCATACACTCCCTGGTGGATTTCAAGAATGAAAAACAACTGTACTGATGTAGCTTTGAAATGACAATCTTGGGGCTAGTATTCACAATAGACTTTTTCTGTAGCCCCTATGTGTTTCATAGTATTGCTCTTTTCCAGTCCTGTTTCATACTAGAGTCAACAAAGCAGTGGGAATACTCTGTTTATATGACAACTCACTTCAGCAAATGTAGTAAAACTTTATCTGAATAAGCAAATAAAAATTGAAACAGCTCTTAGGCATAAACTCTGTTTTCTGTAGTGCTTAAATAATAAAAACACTCTGGTAAAAAAAGAACATTGCTAGTAGCAGTGAAAATATTATACAAATATAAAAGAATAAATGGAAGCTTAAATAAAATAAAATATAAGCAGAAAAGCGGACATATTAGAAAAAGTAGAGGAGTGTAAAGGGACACCTTATAAGATTGCTATTTAAGACAATCTCATAAATAATAATACATTTTGTAAAGACAGAGGCATTTCTTAAAATGAAAGAATTGATTGAACACAACAAAATAAAATCCATAAGGTATTTTGATTTAATAATAAAGGTTTCTCCACAGCATCTACAATATTGTTATATATAACATTTATACAAAACAAATGTTTTCTATACTAAGTTCTGTAGTTAAGTAATTTGCAGCAAAAATCCAGATTTCACTTCAGTGCTGAATTTTACATCAAGGCTATGTGAGTCAAGGACACAATGTACTTATTAGATATTTTACTTATTCTAGTCATAGATCTAAAAATGGTTTATTCATTTTACGTTAAACTGTCTAAGACTAAAATGCATTACAGAAGAACTGTAAACCTTCCCTTCTTCTTCTTGTATAATCCTTTTTCCATACTACAGAGAATGAGGCTAGCACTTGCATTTGGCAAGTCTGGCACTCTCTTCAACACACTCAACCAATTTTGGAGTGAAAGACAGAGTTTCATATTCCCATTTTATAGCTAGTTTTCTCTCATCTTTGGGAAGCAGGTGCTTGATTCTCCCAAACCAGCAGAGGGAAATTGGTTAAGATCTTTCACAAGCCAAGATTCCTTCCTAGCAACTAAGTATTACTTATGATATAAAAAAAATGAGGTAGTCCTTCTGCCTTATTATTTAATTATTTATACTTGGTCAGCTTAATTTTTTCATAAAGATATGATACTATAATGAGGGTGAACGCAGAAATAAATATAATTTAAATCTAAAATTGAAAGTAACAAAAAAACATTATCAAAAATAAAAACTGTCCTGTAAAAAAATTCTCATTGAAATTGCTATGAAACTGTGTAGTGTGAGGCAAGGAGCAGGTCACACAGTTCAGTATCTGAAAGAAAAAAGTATCTGAAATAGCTAGGAGTCGTCCTTTGTAGACTGTTTTCTTAACACAGTTAATGAGGAGATTTGTAGGTTTCCAACATTATGTTAAAAAGAAAAAAGGAATATAAATATATATTGCCACAATCATCAGGAAGAGCATCTTCTTCCTTGGGTCCAGTGCAAATTGAAAATATCCAGACTGAAAAAAAGAAAACATAACACTAAATAACCTCCTCTGTAGACTCTCAATGAAGACATCTGTCAGTCAGCTACTGTAAGCTTAAATCATGGGTTTGAACTAAGGATAGTGTGCGTGGCTTTAAACTAACATAGTAAAATACAGCAAACTGTTCTAACTTGTTAACGCATAGAAAGAAAGGAATGTTTGCCTGATGGGGGAAGGAACATCGTGGAACTAATAACAACTAAGGAGACAGTAAAAAAGACCAAGGATGCTAGCCTTATAGACAGCAGAGTGGCACACAATGTGGAGTGAGACTGGAGCAGAAGCAGGGACACACCAACTGCTAACTCAGCACTAGTACCTTGTGAGCATGCACAAGCACTGAGGTCATTCAATAAACACAATGAGGAAAATTGTCAGTGACCACCAGTGAACCCCACTCAGCAAGAAAGTGCATGCATAATTAGAATGTAAATATTATAATTAGTTCCTGGATATCTCATGAATATGTAAATCGGTTCCTGGAAAAGCTATGAATATGCATGAGTATGCTAAATATATAGATGCTGCCAGCAAGTCATAAGTGCACTCATCTTTGTGAAACAATTTGTGTATGCTCCCAGCACTAAATAAAGAATGCCTGCTTTCTAAAACTCCAGACTGAGTCTTGGAGAGGTTCTCTGACCAACTTTTAAAGTAATACTACCACTGGCCATAACATCAGTTCAGTCTATTAAATTTATTGCACAGAGTTAAGACTCTTGAAGCAAGTAATTCACGAAGTAGCTGAATTCTCATGAGGTACTTGTGCAATTTAGTCAAAGGTTATTCTGTTAACTGTGTGTAGCATTTATAAAATAAGTACTTTTAGTCTCTTGTATGAAATTAAAAAAATAAATAAATGTGCTATTCCATTCTGTTAGCAGTCATCTTTCCTTTCCCAAGAAGCACAAACAGTTTTCATTATCAGTTTTCAACTTTCACTTTTTCTCCTCCTGGCAAGAATCCACTTTTGTTGCATTCTTCATTTTCTGTATCAATGTATGTTGTGGTTTAAACCCAGCCACACAGCTGATTCACTCACTCAACCCCCCTTTCTTGCCCTCCCCTGCTTCCAGAGGGATGGGGAGGAGAATCAAAAGAATGCAACTCCCACAGGTTGAGATACGAACAGTTTAGTAACTAAGGTATAACACAAATCACTCCTGCTACCACCAATAATAATAATAATAATAAAGAAAATAACAAGGGAAGAGAATACAGCATCTCACCAACCACCGACAGATAACTCACGACACCCCACCCGAATCAAGCGCCGACTGAATACCTCCTCCAACCACCCCAAGAGCACTAGCCCCTCTGGGTAACTCTCAGTTACATTCTGGGCATGACGTGCTATTGTATGGAATACCTCTTTGGTCAGTTTGGGTCAGGTGTCCTGTCACTGCTTCCTCCCGGCCTCCCCTCCTCCCTGGCAGAACATGGGGCTCAGAAAGTCCTTGGTCAGAATAATCATTACTTAGCGACAACTAAAAACATCCCTGTTATCAGTTTTGTTCCCAGGTTGAGTCAAAACACAGTGCTGCACCAGCTACTAAGAAGGAGAAAAATTGACTGCTACTGCTGAACCCAGGACAATCAAAAAGCTCAACAGAGTCATTGCATAAACTTGGTGGGCTGTTGAGTTTTTCCAGTGGATAGTCAAGTAGGTATTATCCCTTTTATCAACATGTCATAATCCTGCTACTTTATTAAACAAGCAGGAAGCAGGGAAGACAAGGGGGAAAGAGAAAAAGGAAATTCTTCTCTCTGTCCGAAGGGAGAGCTGGTTAATTTGACTTAAACAAAATCAGGATCTAAACACTTAATGGATTCATTAGCCAGTGATCAGTGAATTACATATTCAGGATCCTGTTCCCTTGGGGTCTCTCCTCCCCTTATAAATCTTCATGTTCCTCTCACACTTCTTTTCAAACTGAGTTCTTCTTTCTTTCAGAAGTCTTTGTTTTGTTCCGTGGTAGTTTAATCCAGTTGATGGTCACCTCCCTTTTTAACATGATCTGCTTGGGGAAAATGACCTCCCAGACAGATTTAGCTGTTGCATGCTTTAATGCCCTCACTCTTATCTGAAATATGTACTCTGATGGTCTTCTTACTTCGCAGATATTTTCAACAGGTCTATTTTGCGGAGCACATTAGGCCTTTGGTTTGTATGTACTCCTTTCTCCTTTGCCTAGACTTCTCAAATAGCTGCACATGTCTATAGGAATATACAAGTTATGTTCCTTTAAAAAAATCTCTGTTATGCTCTTTGACTCATAAATTTGCTTATATGCTAAGATTTCAAGCCCTTGCTATTTATTTTGAGAACTTTTTATACTGGCACACACAGAGAAAACTCCTGAGGACTCTGACTCATGTTATTCTTGTCTGTCATGAGCCCCTTCCATGAAAAGCGAGAACATGGCTTGTATCCTTTTCCTTAGAACTCTAGTTTTTAAGCCTTATGTTTCTATCCACCATTGTTTATAGCTTGAAGACTTTCCAATAATAATAATAATAAGCTTCTACCTTTCTGACACAGAATCATTCCTGCTCAACAGTCCTTATGCTTTCCCAGCAACATCAGCTACCCACTCTTGTCATATAACTGCATGCCTTTCTCTGCGTGTGCACTCTAGTGTGGTGTAGAAAACTTCAGGTAAAGAAAGCCATAGCAGAATCCATTTTTTTATTTCATTCATCTGTTTACAGTTATTTCCTGTATAATAGCACTGTTAGTGTTCAGATGAGTGAACAGCAAAGGGTAGTAGCCAGTGAGTGGAAGTGGAGCTGCTATCTCCACAGTTGTCTGAGGCAGCACATCATCCTAGGATTGTTAAATCAAGTGTGTCAAAAGGCTCATTCCTTTCAGTCACTAGAGGGCTACCAGCCACTATGCTTCATATCTTTTTGTGTACAGTGACTGTGAGTCTGAAAGGATTTGGTGTTCTTTTTTTTTTCCTCTCTGACATCAAGATAGGATAATGACACAAGAACCACATAAAATTTATTGATTACAGCAATAGCAATGTGAGAAATTTCTGCCTCTAATTAAGTCTAACACTAGTTTCTTCCTATGTTACAATACCTTCCTCTTAGTTGTTTCTTCTCTAGATGGCTCATTTATATTTCCTTGGAAATCTGATTGAGCGCCACAGGGAGTTACAATAACCACAAATGCTAGCCAGCATTGTCTAATGGTTTTCCACCTGTTTCCTTTCAGATTTCAGATGGAAGCTTACCTGTCAGAAAGTGTCTTCATGTCCTTCAGTGTTAGGGAAATGCTGACTACAGCCTGCGCAACTAATCTACATAGTGAAATGCAGAATTTGGTTGCTTTTCTCAAAGAACCTTTTGCAGGTGCAACAAGAGACAGATTTAACAGTGGACTTATATGTGACAATTTTATCTTTGTAATAAATGAAAGCTTTGTTTCACAAGCTCTTTCCTTGGATTCCCTCACAGTATTTGCATGCCTGCTGTTTTTGTTGGCTGGCCTTATGATTTATTATGCAATCTTGAAAAAATAAAAAAATATGTGGTCAGAGAAACTGTATTTCTAATTATAACCAGTGTACAGATGGAAAATTTAGTTTATGTTTGCCAACATTTATCACTGAGATGGAATTAATATGATTTTCTTGCTTACAATACTCTGTTTTGATATAACAGTCTTGTTCTTCTACTATTTCGGCTATTAATTCTGGATTAACTAAATTTGTTGGATAAAGAAAATTTTCCAGATAAACAGAATTCTTCATAGACTTAATTTTCTATGAAGATTTAGTGTTATGTAGCTATGAACTTCAAATTCACATTTCAGATGACTGTTCAGTAGTTTCCACAGATGTAGATGACCTAAAAGCATTATGGCAATTATATTAATGTAGATACCCATGTTGTTATTGAAATGAAAAAAAAAAAAAA